>PVKV010004521.1:104239-116786 GCA_004027835.1 Alouatta palliata
GGTGAAACCCCGTCTCTACTAAAAATACAAAAATTAGCTGGGCATGGTGGCACATGCCTGTAGTCCCAGCTACTCGGGAGGCTGAGGCAGGAGAATTGCTTGAACCCAGGAGGCGGAGGTTGCGGTGAGCCGAGATCGCGCCATTGCACTCCAGCCTGGGTAACAAGAGCGAAACTCCGTCTCAAAAAAAAAAAAAAAAGTTAGCCGGGTGTGGTGGCGTGTGTCTTTGTTCTAGCTACTTGAGAGGCTGAGGTGGGAGGACTACTTGAGCCTGCAGTGATCGAGGCTGCGGTGAGCCATGATCATGCCACTGCACTCCAGCCTGGATGACAGAGAAAAGAACATGGCTGGGTGTGGTGGCTCACGCCTGTAATCCCAGCACTTTGGGAGGCCGAGGCGGGCAGATCACTTGAGGTCAGGAGTTTGAGACCAGCCTGGCCAACATGGTGAAACCCTGTCTCTATTAAAAATACAAAAATTAGCCAGGCGTGGTACATCGCTACTAAACATTAAAAAAAAAGCTGTCCCACAGCTCACTGACATGCTATTAAAAAAAAAAAAAAAAAAAAAATTTGTTTCATTTCAGAAAGTTTCTATGTCTTCCACTTCACTCATCTTTTTTTGTAATGCCTAATCTGCCATTAATCCTGTCCAAGTATTTTTCATCTCAAATATGATAGTTTTCATCTCTACAGGTTTTATTTGGATCTTTTTCTATCTTCCATGTCTCTTAACTTTCGAGCACATGGAATTCAGTTGTAATACGCATGTCAGTAACCTTGTCTGACAATTTTAACATCTGTTTTAGTTTTGACTCGATTTCAATTGATTTTTCTCCTCATTACAGTATTTTTCCACTCCTTTGCCTCCCTGGCAATTTTTGTTTGGACGCCAGACATTATACATTTTATCTTTGTGGGTGCTGGATATTTTTGTATTCCTATAAATATTCTTGGGCTTTGTTCTTGGACACAGTTAAGCTACTTGGAAACGGCTGAATCCTTTCAGGTCTTGTTTTTAAGATCTGTAAGGCAAGATCAGAGCAGTGTTTAGTCTAAAGCTAATTATTCCCCACTACCGAGGCAAGGTCCTTTGGAGTACCCTATCCAATGCTCCAAAAATTATGAGATTTTCCACACTAATTAGTGGGACAGGGCTTTATTCTGGGCCCTAAGTGAGCAGTGGGTGGTTCTTTCGCTGGCCTCAGGTAATTTCCCCATGTGCATGCACTGCTTAGCTTTCTGCTGAAAACTTGAGGGAGAATCCACTGCAGATTTCCAGAGTTCCTTCTCTATGCAGCTGTCTGCTCTCCAGGACTATGTCCTACAAACTCTAGCCACCTTCCTCTCCCAATTTAGGGATTCTTCTGGCTTTGCCCCAGTTTCCCCTCCTTGTGCCATAGCCTGTAAACTCTCTGAAGGGAGTAAGCTAAAGCAATCGTAGGGTTTGCCTCATTCATTTCTCATCTCTCGAGGATGACTGTTCTTTATTGCCTCATGTCCAGTGTCTTGGAAATCACTGCTTCATATCTTTTGTCTTTTTGTTTTCATTGTATCAGGAGGATACATCTGGTCCCTGTTACTCCATGTTGGCTAGAAGCAGAAGCTGACTTCAGGTTTTCATTTACTTTGAAAATCTTCTGCTAGCTGGATGATAGAGATTCAAAATACTTTTATTTTCCAACCCAGCCTGCCCTGGCCTTTTTATACTCGTCATAAATCCTGCTTGAAAACAGAACAATTTTTGCTTTGGCTCATCTCTCTTTTCTTATACTCTATTATACACAGCTAGGACCAATCAGCTGTCACTTTCAACATTTTGCCAGTACACCTCCTTAGTCAAATCCAAAGTTTTTTAAGAAGCTTTTCCACCTTCCATATTATCGCAGACTACACTTTTGGAAATTGTTTCAAAACCACGGAACGCGTGTTACCATGTTTGGTAGCCTGCAATAGCAGCTTCCTAACTGATTTTCCAGCCTCTGTCCTAATGTAGCAGGCCAGGTGTCACTAATGCAGGCCTCCATAACAACTGTTTCACTACTGAGTGACTGGTTAAGTTAAATATTAAAAGCTAAAAAGCCAGTGCCTATATACGAAGGCTGGGATGTAACAAAGGCCCACCAAGAGTTGTGCCTAGACCTTTCCTGGGCCTTAAAGCATGACCAAAAAATGAAGGGATTCTTAACAGGACTCATTCGGGATTAAACAAGTTTTACCATGGGTCTGAACAAACTCCCCAGGCCTCCACAAACAAATTTACTGGGGGTCTGAAGGAACTCCCCAAACTGCCGCGATTCAGGAGACAAGATAAGAGTAATCACCCCAGCACCTAGACCCATTTAGATTAAGCAAATTTACTGAGGCTCCAGAGGAAGGTCTTCAGGCCTCAGAACTTACTTATAGATTAATAGAAGTTAATCACTTATGTCTTTAGATGAATGCACACTTATACATAGACATATAGCTTAGAAGATATATGAGCTCTGGACAACTTTGTCATTTTGAGTTGGCCTGGCGATAATTTCCAGGCCTTCTCCCTGTAACTAGTTGCAGAAATAAAACTCTCTTGTTCCCCAGTTCATCTGCATCTCGTTACTGGGCCACAAGAAATAGCAACCCCATCCTCAGTTTGGTCCAGGGACACTAATGCCTCGTCCCAAAGTCACTGACACGTATTTCAGTTTTTGTTAGGATGGCACTCCACTTGTAGATATCCGTTTCCTTATCATTTAATTTTTGCCACATTATAAACTACTCTAAAATTTAATGTCTTAAAAACAGCAATCACTTATTTAGATTGTGAAAGGAAAATACCTTGGACCTCTAAAATCACTAAGCTAAAGGGAAAATTCAAGCTGGGAACTGCTTAGGTCAAACCTGCCTCCCATATTCCATTCAAAGTCATACCTCTGCTGGCTGAAATGAATGCCTATTTGATTGCCTCCTTTGGAAAGGCTAATCAGAAACTCAAAAGAATTGTTTGTCTCTAACCTGCCTGTGACCTGGAAGCCCCCTCCTCTCTGAGTTGTCCCCACTTTTGCTTGGAGTTGTCCTGCCTTTCTGGACCAATGTCTATCTTACATGTGTTGATTATGCCTTAAGTCCCCCTAAAATGTATAAAACCAAGCTGCACCCTGACCACCTTTGGCAAACGTCACCAGGACCTCCTGAGGCTGTGTCACAGACACGTGCCCTCAACCTCGGCAAAATAAACTTTCTAAATTGAGATCCGTCTCAAATTTTGGGGGTTCACAAGACTATAACTTTGTACATTAGCACTTTAGGCTGGCTTCAACTGTGCAGTTCTTCTGGCCTGGATGGGTTCAAGTAATCTCAGCTGAACTCATTCATGCATCTTCAGTCAGCTGGCGGGTTAGCTGGGGCTGGTTACTTTATGATGAATTCAGCTGGGATGACTGGACCTTCCTCCAGAGACCTGAATTTATTTAGCTGAAAATGGTCCTAAAGCATCAAAGGTGACTGTTTCCTCCACTGAGGGCAATTAATCAATTTACACTGAATATTTGCATTTAAATCTACCATATGACTGTCTGGCTTATCTCTTCAACGTTCCTTTTTCCCTCTTACTGACTTCTTTTTAAAACTGTGATTATTAGTCCATCTCTCTATAGATTGGAAATTATATACCTTTACTATTTTTTTAAACCAGTTATTCTAGAGATTACAACATGCATTTTTGACCTCCCCATCTAATGTGAATTGTTGCTCTGACCCTGTTTTTGGACAATAAAATGACCTTAGACCCCTTTCACTTCATTTATTCTCTCATCGACTTAGGTACTGTCATCATTCAGTCTCTGTAATTTGACTCTTATTTTAAGATCTTGTAAGAGGTTATTATTCATTTAGTTTTACCCACACATTTACCATTTCAATGCTCCAGGTCCTTCGAGCACTTCTGATCTTTAATAGAGTCACAGTAGCACACTCCAATAGAGAGAGGTGGTAGGAGTAGGCCTTGAGAAGGATCAGTGGTGCCTGGCAAGGCAGCTAACTCAGGGGAGGCCATTACAGGTCCTCTAGGCCCAAAAAGAGGAAAACTACTCCCCGCAGGCAGCGGTGGAAGGGCTGCTTTTCCTGGAAAGGAAAATAAGAAGCGAAATCTGCAGGTAGGTCCCCATTCCAATGTTCAGGCCGCCATTCCTTCCCAATCAATGTCTTTTCAGCAACACACCCAAAGAGGTTCGGATTTCAATTTGTGTCATCATTCAAGCATTCACAGGATTAGACTTTGGGTTTGGCATTCAGAAATCTAAGCCTTGTGGCTATAAGAGTTTTTTCCTGGTAGTTATAGAAACATTCAGGTCCCTTATGTAGGCTTCGAGCTGGGAATTTAAGCCTTGAGCCAATCACTTTCTTTACCCAAGTTCTTCAGTAATCAACAACCCACCCACCTACCCTATTATACTTATTATGTTGACTCAACTGTTAAAGGTAGCAAAGACTTGTTCTCCTAGAGGCTTGCCTTCTATAGGTACTTGATTGCAAGTATCCAAAGGTGATCATTTGTGTAACTATTTTGCCACTTCATGCTGCGGAGTGCGAGCACCTCTTTATCACTAGAAACAGGGTGTTTTGTGCCTTTAAATCAAATCAGAGTAGGGAACCAATTTCAGAAAACCCAGAACCAATTCAGTGCACTTATCTTTAAGATTCTGTTCTTCTGAAACCACTCTCAGTACTAAATTCCGTATCAGTCTGGGTTCAACCAGAGGCAGAACTAGTAGAAGACAGACAGGTAGGAAGGCAGATAGACGACTGATGATTCATGGGTAGATAACCAGTAGAAATGGCTTGCACGAATGTAGGAGCTGCTTAAGCAGCATCTGTAAGGCTGTGGTCTCCATATCTGATGCTGGAGCTCAAAGTCTACCGGGCAGATAGTCAGAAAGGAAGATCACAAACAGGCTAAAACCCATAAGCACGAGCTGGTATCCCACGAGAATAAACTGAAGCCTGTGTCCTTTCTTACCATCTGTGACCCTGGCCATCGAGTTGCCCTGCAGAAGCCAAGGCTTTTTGTCATGGAGCTAAACACAAGTACACAGCCCAGAAATCAGAGAAGCTGACAGGATCCAGGGGAAGGCAGAGCAATTGCAGGCCTAGCTACTGTTTCCCACCAGTGAGGTGAGTCAGCAGATCAGCCACAGCATGCGTAACCTGCAAAACACCAACTGCTTTCCCTTTGCTTCCCAAATCTCCTGGCCAACCCTAACCAGAAACACATGAGAGGGAATTCTGAGGACGGTAGCTGCGCCTAGCCAAACTGACACAATCACAAAGCCATCACATTCTCTGATGGTTTTATGTCTCTTCAGACACTCCTTTTGTTCATTATATTTTTCCATAGAAAATAGTCCATGGTTTTGTTTTTTCTCTTTTAGAGATGGAGTCGCTCTGTCACCCAGGTTGGAGTGCAGTGGCATGATCACAGCTCACTGCAGCCTCGAACTTGTGGGCTCAGGTGATCCTCCCACCTCAGCATCCCAAGCAGCTGCGACTACATGCGCACACCACCACGCCTGGCTAATTTTTTTATTTTTTGTAGAGACAGGGTCTCACTGTGTTGCCCAGGCTGGTCTTGAATTCTTGGCTTTAAGTGATCCTCCTGCCTCAACCATTCACCTAGTTTTAAAAATGATTGGTATAAAGCTATTCACAGTACTCTTGTGAACTTTTTTTGGTCATTTTCTGGTAGATCTAGAGTTATATCCTTTTTCCCTCATTTATTAATATGGTTATCTTTTTATACTTGTTTATAATTTCATTGCATATGATCAGAGAATGTGTCTTTTTGGTCTAATTCATAATCAATTTTTATAAATGTTTCATGTGTACTTGAAAATGTGTATTCTCTAAAATTGATTGCAGACTTGTACATGTATATATATACACACATATATCTGCACACTATCAATTATATACATATTTATACACAATTAGGTGAATTAATTGGGTTATCCAATCTTCTATACATGAATTTTTAAAATTTTTGTTACCAATTACTGACAGAGGTATATTAAAAATCTCCCTCTACCAATTTAGCTGGGTAGTTACGTCAATTCTTGCACTATACATTTTAAAGCTATATTATTAGATGCATGTTTATTATATTTTGCTGGCAAATTATTCCTTTCAGTATTCAGTAACGACCATTTTTTAATCCCTAATGTAATTCTTTGCCTTAAAGTCGATCCTGTCTGGTGTTAATATTGCTGTGGTTTAAATTATGCTCTTTTTTCTGCTCCCTAGGGGTTTCTTTCACTTTCCTGCAAGCCTAGTTGTGCACTTAAAAAAGATGTTTGTGGAGGGATCCAAGATGGCCGATTAGGAGCAGCTCAGGATTGCAGCTCCCAGTGAAAGCACGGAGGGTGAGTGGATGCCGCATTTCCAGACGGATTTTTATTGCCCACAGACCAGGAGATTCCCAGGCGGAGGAGCGCCACGGGTCACCAGCGCAGCTGTTTTGCCGGTGCAGCTGTTTTGCCGGTGCCCCGGTGCAGTGGTTCTCCATACAAAATACACGGGTCCAGGTGCCGTTTTAGCTGTCGAATGGAGCTCCTGGGAGACAGAGTCACCCATTCATCTGATTAAAAAGGGGACTGAAACAGGGAGCCAGGCCAGGAGATTCCCGGGCAAAAAAGTGCCACGAATCTCAGCGCGGCTGTTTCAGCCAGCGCAGTGGGTCGCCGCACGGGAAATCACACAGATCCCAGCACCTTTTCAACAGGCAACTGGAACACCTGGGAGACAGTCGACCATTCAACTGAAAAAAAAAACAAAGGCTCTGAGGAGGGAGCCAGGTGATCAGGCTCAGCTGGTCCCACCCCCACAAAAAAGCAGCAATCGGAAACGCTCTGGATTGAGAGTTGCACAGGAAGCGCAGCTGAACCCGGGACGGTCCAGCTCTGTGGGGGAAGGGTGTCCACCATTACTGAGGCAGTCCACCACTACAGAGGTAGTTTGCCATTGCTGAGGCAGCCCACCATTGCCGAGGCGGTCCGCCACTACCGAGGTAGTCCACCATTGCTGAGGCAGCCTGCCACTACAGAGAGAGTTGACCATTATAGAGGTGGGCCGCCATTGCTGAGGCAGTTCTAACTATACCTGTATAAATAGGACTGCAGGGAAGTTCACATGGCAGCTGGGCAGAGCCCACAGCAGCTCAGCAAAGCCTCTGCAGGCAGACAGTGAATAGGCTGCCTCCTCGCTGGGCAGGGCAGCACTGAAAAACGGCAGCAGCACAACAGAAACTCTTAAATAAAGCCCTAACTCCCTGGGACAGAGCACCTGGGGAAAAAAAAAAGAGGGGGTTTATGAGTTCTGCTGCAGCACACTTAAACGTACCTGCCCAGCAGCTCTGAATGAACAACGGAGCTCACAGCTCAGCACCCGAGCTCCTATAAAGGACAGACTGTCTCCTCAAGCAGCTCCCTGACCCCCGTATATCCAAAGAGTCACCTCATAAAGGAGAGCTCAGACTGATATTTGGCGGGTATCCTTCTGGGACAAAGATAGCAGAAGAAGAAACTGGCAGCAACCCTTACTGTTCTGCAGCCACTGCAGGTGATCCCCCAGCAAGCAGGGTCTGGAGTGGAACTCCAGCAGTCCTACAGCAGAGGGGCCTGACTGTTAGAAGGAAAACTAAGAAACAGAAAGAATGAACTTCATCATCAACAAACAGGACGTCTACTCAGAGACCCCATCTGACAGTCAACAACTACAAAGACGACAGGTGGATAAATCCACGAAGATGGGAAGAAACCAGTGCAAAAAGGATGAAAACACCCAAAACCAGAACGCCTCTCCTCCTACAAGGGATCACAACTTTTCATCAGCAAGGGAACAAGGCTGGATGGTGAATGAGTGTGATGAATTGACAGAATCAGGCTTCAGAAGGTAGGTAATAAGAAACTTCAGTGAGCTAAAAGAACATGTGCTAACCCAATGCAAAGAAACTAAGAACCTTGAAAAAAGATTTGATGAAATGCTAATGAGAATAAACAACTTAGAGAGGAATATAAGTGAATTGATGGAGCTGAAAAACACAACACGGGAACTTCACAAAGCATATACAAGTTTCAACAGCTGAATTGACCAAGCAGAAGAAAGGATATCAGAGGTCGAAGGTCAACTCAATGAAATAAAACGAGAAGGCAAGATTAGAGAAAAAGGGTAAAAAGGAATGAACAAAGTCTCCAAGAAATATGGGATTATGTGAAAAGACCTAATCTACGTTTGATAGGTGTACTTGAATGTGATGGAGACAATGAATCCAAGCTGGAAAATACTCTTCAGGGTATTATCCAGGAAAACTTCCCCAACCTAGCAAGGCAGGCCAATATTCAAGTCCAGGAAATACAGAGAGCACCACAAAGATATTCCTCAAGAAGAGCAATCCCAAGGCACATAATCGTCAGATTCACCAGGGTTGAAATGAAGGAGAAAATGCTAGGGGCAGCCAGAGAGACAGGTCAGGTTACCCACAAAGGGAAGCCCATCAGACTCACAGCAGATCACTCAGCAGAAACCCTACAAGCCAGAAGAGAGTGGGGGCCAACATTCAACATCCTTAAAGAAAAAAACTTTCAACCCAGAATTTCATATCCAGCCAAACTAAGCTTCATAAGTGAAGGACAAATAAAATCCTTTGTGAACAAGCAATTACTCAGAGATTTCATCACCACCAGGCCTGCCTTACAAGAGCTCCTGAAAGAGGCACTAAACATAGAAAGGAACAACCAGTACCAGCCACTCCAAAAACATACCAAATGGTAAAGAGCATCAACACAATGAAGAAACTGCATCAACTAACAGGCAAAACAGCCAGCTAGCATAAAAATGGCAGGATCAAATTCACACATAACAATATTAACCCTAAATGTAAATGGGCTAAATGCCCGAATCAAAACACACAGACTGGCAAATTGGTTAAAAAGCCAAAACCCATCAGTGTGCTGTATTCAGGAAACCCATCTCACATGCAAGGATACACAAAGGCTCAAAATAAAGGGATGGAGGAAGATTTACCAAGCAAATGGAGAGCAAAAAAAAAAAAGCAGGAGTTGCAATTCTCATCTCTGATAAAATAGACTTTAAACCAACAAAGATCAAAAGAGACAAAGAAGGGCATTATGTAATGGTAAAAGGATCAATGCAACGAGAAGATCTAAGGATCCTAAATATATACACACCCAATACAGGAGCACCCAGATACATAAGGCAACTTCTTAATGACTTACAAAGAGACTTATACTCCCACACAATAATAGTGAGAGATTTTAACACCCCATTGTCAATATTAGACAGATCTACAAGACAGAAAATTAACAAGGATATCCAGGACTTGAACTCAGACCTGGACCAAGCAAACCTAATAGACATTTACAGAACTCTCCACCCCAAATCCACAGAATATACATTCTTCTCAGCACCACATCACACCTACTCTAAAATTGACCACATAACTGGAAGTAAATCACTCCTCAGCAAATGCAAAAGAATGGAAATCACAACAGTCTCTCAGACCACAGTGCAATCAAGTTAGAACTCAGAATTCAGAAACTAACTCAGAGCCACACAGCCTCATGGAAACTGAAAAACTGGCTCTTAAATGTTGACTGGATAAACAATGAAATGAAGGCAGAAATAAAGATGTTCTTCGAAACCAACGAGAACAAAGACACAACATACCAGAATCTCTGGGACACATTTAAAGCAGTCTCTAGAGGAAAATATATAGCAAGAAATGCCCACATGAGAAGCAAGGAAAGATCTAAAATAGACACCCTATCATCAAAATTGAAAGAGCTACAGGAGCAAGATCAAAAAAACTCAAAACCTAGCAGAAGACAAGAAATAACTAAGATCAGAACAGAACTGAAGGAGATAGACACACAAAAAACCCTTCAAAAAATCAACCAGGAGCTGGTTTTTCAAAAAGATCAACAAAATAGACCACTGGCCAGATTAATAAAAAAGAAAAGAGAGAATAATCAAATAGATGCAATAAAAAACGATAAAGGGGATATCACCACAGATTCCACAGAAATACAAACTACCATCAGAGATTACTACCAACAACTCTATGCACATAAACCAGTAAACCTGGAAGAAATGGATAAATTCCTGGACACTTGCATCCTCCCAAGCCTAAACCAGGAAGAAGTCAAAACCCTGAATAGACCAATAACAAGGGCTGAAGTTGAGGCAGCAATTAAGAGCCCACCACCCAAAAAAACCCAAGTCCAGATGGGTTCACAGCCGAATTCTACCAGACATACAAAGAGGAGCTGGTACCATTCCTTCTGAAAACTATTCCAAACAATCCAAAAAGAGGGAATCCTTCCCAAATCATTATGAGACCAACATCATCCTGATACCAAAACCTGACAGAGACTCAGCAAGAAAAGAAAACTTCAGGCCAATATCCATGATGAACATAGATGCAAAAATCTTTAATGAAATACGGGCAAACCAATTGCAACAGCACATCAAAAAGCTTATCCACCATGATCAAGTAGGCTTCATCCCAGGGATGCAAAGCTGGTTCAACATACGCAAGTCTATAAATGTAATTCACCACATAAACAGAACGAAAGACAAAAATCACATGATTATCTCAATAGATGCAGAGAAGGCCTTTGACAAAATTCAACAGCCCTTTATGCTAAAAACTCTCAATAAACTAGGTATTGACGGAACGTATCTCAAAATAATAAAAGCTATTTATGACAAACCAACAGCCAGTATCATACTGAATGGGCAAAAACAGGAAGCATTCCCTTTGAAATCTGGCACTAGACAAGGATGCCCTCTCTCACCACTCCTATTCAATATAGTATTGGAAGTTCTAGCCAGAGCAATCAGGCAAGAAAAAGAAATAAAGGGTGTTCAAATAGGAAAGGAGGAAGTGAAATTGTCTCTATTTGCAGACAACATGATTGTATATCTAGAAGACTCCATTGTCTCAGCCCAAAATCTCCTGAAACTGATAAGCAACTTCAGCAAAGTTTCAGAATACAAAATCAATGTGCAAAAATCACAAGCATTCCTATACACCAATAACAGACTTAAAGAGAGCCAAATCAAGAACCAACTGCCATTCACAATTGCTACAAAGAGAATCAAATACCTAGGAATACAACTAACAAGGAATGTAAAGGACCTCTTCAAGGAGAACTACAAACCACTGCTCAACAAAATAAGAGAGGACACAAACAGATGGAGAAACATTCCATGTTCATGGTTAGGAAGAATCAATATCGTGAAAATGGCCATTCTGCCCAAAGTAATTTACAGATTCAACACTATCCCCATCAAGCTACCAATGACCTCCTTCACAGATCTGGAAAAAACCACCTTAAACTTCGTATGGAACCAAAAGAGAGCCCGCATAGCCAAGTCAATTCTAAGCAAAAAGAACAAAGCTGGAGGCATCACACTACCTGACTTCAAACTATACTACAAGGCTACAGTAATCAAAACAGCATGGTACTGGTACCAAAACAGAGATATAGACCAATGGAACAGAACAGAGGCCTCCGAGGCAACACCACACATCTACAACCATCTGATCTTTGAGAAACCTGACGAAAACAAGCAATGGGGAAAGGAGTCCCTGTTCAATAAATGGTGTTGGGAAATCTGGCTAGCCATGTGCAGAAAGCAGAAACTGACCCCTTCCTGACACCTTACACTACAATTAACTCCAGATGGATTAAAGACTTAAACATAAGACCTAACACCATGAAAACTCTAGAAGAAAATCTAGGCAAAACCATTCAGGACATAGGCATAAGCAAGGACTCCATGACCAAAACACCAAAAGCCTTGGCAACAAAAGCCAAAATAGACAAATGGGACCTAATCAAACTCCACAGCTTCTGCACGGCAAAAGAAACAGTCATTGGAGTGAATTGGCAACCAACAGAATGGGAAAAAATTTTTGCAGTCTACCCATCTGACAAAGGGCTGATATCCAGAATCTACAAAGAACTAAAAGAAATTTACAAGAAAAAAACAAACAAGCCCATTCAAAAGTGGGCGAAGGATATGAACAGACATTTTACAAAAGAAGACATACATGAAGCCAACAAACATATGAAAAAATGCTCATCATCACTGGTCATTAGAGAAATGCAAATCAAAACTACATTGAGCTAGCATCTCACGCCAGTTAGAATGGCTATCATTAAAAAATCTGGAGACAAGAGATGCTGGAGAGGATGTGGAGAAATAGGAACACTTTTATACTGTTAGTGGGAGTGTAAATTAGTTTAACCATTGTGGAAGACAGTGTGGCGATTCCTCAAGGACCTAGAAATAGAAATTCCATTTGATCCAGCAATCCCATTACTGGGTATATACCCAAAGGATTATAAATCTTACTACTATAAGGACACATGCACACGAATGTTCATTGCAGCACAGTTTACAATAGCAAAGACCTGGAACCAACACAAATGCCCATCGATGATAGACTGGACAGGGAAAATGTGGCACATATACACCATGGAATACTA
>PVKV010004521.1:116886-127296 GCA_004027835.1 Alouatta palliata
TCGTGTCCTTTGTAGGGACATGGATGAACCTGGAAACCATCATTCTCAGCAAACTGGCATAAGAACAGAAAATCAAACACTGCATGTTCTCACTCATAGATGAGTGTTGAACAATGAGAACACATGGACACAGGGAGGGGAGTATCACACACTGGGGTCTGTTGGGGGGAAATAGGGGAGAGACAGTGGGGGGTGGGGATTTGGGCAGAGATAGCATGGGGAGAAATGCCAGATATAGGTGATGGGGAGGAAGGCAGCAAATCACATTGCCATGTGTGTACCTATGCAACAATCTTGCATGTTCTTCACATGTACCCCAAAACCTAAAATGCAAAAAAAAAAAAAAAAAGATGTTTGTATATTTATTCATTACTTCCAGTGTATATAGCACACAGGATTGCAGGATAGCTAATCTGGTATATTGCTGGATCTTGAAGGTCTCAAACTTAAAAATAAAGAAACATACACTCTTCTTTAAACATACCTGCTCTTATGTTTGATACATAATTCCAATAAAATAAATTGCACAATGCATTGTTCAAATTACAATATTACAATTTAAAGCTCTTACTTGGCTTTGTGATTCTAGAATCAGGCAATACTTCCTTCCATAAAATTAGAATAAGTGTTCCAATGAACCGAGCAGAGGAGGTTGGTATAGACAGAGCAGCTGAAGAAAGCAGAACCAAAGAATGAAAGCAGATTGGTTACTTCCAAGTTACGTTCCTTGTAAGGTACAGAGAAACAGAACACTAGACAAATAACTGATTGCAACTGGTTGGTTAACACCAGGTTACTTCAGATTACTTTTTCTTTTCTCTCTCTTTTTTTTTTTTTTTGAGATGGAGTTTCACTCTTATTGCCCAGGCTGGAGTGCAATGGTGTGATCTTGGCTCACTGCAACCTCTGCCTCCTGGGTTCAAGTGATTCTCCTGCTTCAGCCTCCTGAGTAGCTGGGATTACAGGTGCCTGCCACCACGCCCGGCTAATTCTGTATTTGTAGTAGAGATGAGGTTTCATCATGTGTTGCCCAGGCTGGTCTCACCCTCCTGAACCCAAGTGATCTACCCGCCTTGGCCTCCCAGAGTGCTGGGATTACGGGCGTGAGACACCAAGCCCTTTTTCTTGTATGGATTAAAGGCAGAGGGAACTTCATTATCACGCTGATAGAAATTGGCCCATTTGGGAAATTAGGCTGTTTCACTCTCCTGATTTATTGGAAGGCCAGCTAACAACTCATTTTTGGTTTAGTGATGTGGCACTTCAGCATGAGTGACTCCATTTTTATTTTTAGTCTGGTCTGTTTGTTGCATTAGTCAAAAGCAATGGCCTCCTACAGATTTTTGTTTACCAATCCTCCCTTTTGGTTCAGGTTCTCCCCTAGGAGAGAATGCGACCAAAACTTAGGGCATCAGCACGGCTCTCCATTACCATCATTTGGGTTTCTACTCTCAACACATCAATAATAGGTTATACTATCTTCATGATTACACACTTCTCTGAGTTTTTGTCATTCCAGCAGATGAGAGACCATTTGATGCTTGACAAATGGCTGTGTTCAAACATTTAAACCTTTTTGAGAGGATACAGTGCACCATGGAGAATACCATTAAGATGATCAGGAAGAGAATACCAAGAATTTGGAGTATGGTTCTTCGCCAAGGTTCCCATAAATGAACCCAACTAAAATTGAGTAGATCAAAGAAGGAGCCAGATGAGGGATCTACCCATCATAACCAAGTAGTGTGTCAATTTTGGCAACTGAGTCTATACAATAGCTGATGGAT
The DNA here is from genome assembly GCA_004027835.1 of Alouatta palliata. Taxonomy (NCBI): domain Eukaryota; kingdom Metazoa; phylum Chordata; class Mammalia; order Primates; family Atelidae; genus Alouatta; species Alouatta palliata. Next base: position 118,674 of record PVKV010004521.1, read on the forward strand.
TTATCCCTGTGCAACAAGAAGTCTTAGCAACTGTACAGATGGCAGTAGGCAGTAATTTTATTATCTAGCATTCCACGACTGGGTTCAATTAAAGCAAAGAGTGACCGTTTGCAAGTGATCTGCAGAAGCTACTGATTGTGAAATTCTAACTACAGCATTATCCTGCCACGTGGAAGGGGTAAGAATAAGCAAAGAAAACTTAAGAGCAGTAAGAATCTTATGATGGACTTCGCATCCTGGTTTGCCATTTCAGTTTCTGCTGTGTCACTGAGCGTTCTGGTGAACTCTTTGTGTGGCCCACACATCAGGCGAGAGACTTGTCCCTTCCCAAATTTACATCGAGTTGTTCAGCTTCAGCTTATAGGGCTTTAGGAACAAGCAGTTTTTGTTCTTAGTTGGAGTTTTGTAGCCAGATATTGGAGGAAACTAGAATTCAGAATCCAGTCCAGTCTACAAGTAGGTAATAAAAACTCAAACGCAGTGAACAGGGTTACGATCCAGTAACAGGGGTACTACATTTGTTCTTCTGAAACATAACTGTTCTCTCTACAGTCACCCTAATATGTTTGCAAAATAAGTTTACCCTCATTAAACTTGGCCTGATTGTTTTATATAAATGCAGCAAGAATAATCACTTAGATCTTTTAGAAGTTGCTTTGCGGGAAATACTGTAAGGAGTCTCACATTGGACTTTTTATTTTTATTTTTTTTTTTTGCTTTTCACATTGGGCTTTTTAAAACCTCTCACTAATAGGCCAGGCGGGTGGATCACTTGAGGTCAGAGGTTCGAGACTAGCCTGGCCAACATGGTGAAATTCCGTCTCTACTAAAAATACAAAAATTAGCCAACCATGTTAGCACATGCCTGTAATCCCAGCTACTTGGGAGGCTGAGGCAGGAGAATTGCTTGAACCCAGAAGACGGATGTTGCAGTTAGCCACGATTGTAGCACTGTACTCCAGCCTGGCCAGCAGAGCGAGACTCTGTCTCAAAAATAAAATAAAATAAAATAGAAACCTCTGAATAATAAGCCAAACTAAGGCAGACATCGGACTTTGCCTGTAGTATCTAATATCTTGAGAATCCTGGGCCTTCCAGGAAGTGACTTTTTTCCCCACTCTGTAAGGCTGGGAACCCTTGATTACATGCATTTTATACACATTCTCAAATATGACATCCCAGTCAAAGCCTTGGTAATTTAATCAGTGTTTTCAGTTGTATCCTGTCATAAAGAAAGCAAATTCTTATTTAACCTACATGAATAAACAGATTACCATAAAAATAAGAATACTCATGAATAGTTTCCAAACTCTGGAGGGATATGGTAGGAAGAAAAAGCAAACACTTCAATTTTTTTTTTTTTTTTTTTGAGACAGAGTCTTGCTCTGTCCCCCAGGCTGTCCCCCAGGCTGGAGTAGAGTGGCACCATCTCGGCTCACTGCAACCTCTGCCTCCCGCGTTCAAGTCATTCTTTTGCCTCAGCCTCCCAAGTACTTGGGATTACAGGTGTGTGCCACCATTCCTGGCTAATTTTTGTATTTTTCGTAGAGAGAAGGTTTTGCCATGTTGGCCAGGCTGGTCTCGAACTCCTGACCTCAGATGATCCACCCACATTGACCTTCAATTTTTGTTTACAAAAATATACTTTATCAAATTGCTGTAAACTGTAGGTAGCTTAGAAGAAAAAAGTGTTCTTAAACCTGAAAAATAAAACATTAAAAAAACTAGCAATGTTTCAAATTTAAAAAGCTATAAAAACCCATACTTCTTCATCCGTTCAGTCTCATGTAATTCTGATTCTGCCTGATCTTGGTTAGCAGTTTCACTAACCCCTCAGTTTCTTCATTAGAGTTCTGGAAATCCTTACCCACTCCAATGGTATGATTCCAAAGTGATCAGAAACCTGTCTATGAACCTTCTTGAAGAAAAAGCAATTTTAGACTGCAGCTGATTACAAATGCTTATAGAGAAGAATCAAAAACACCGTCTGGGGCTGACAAAGACTTAGAACAGCCAAAAGTAACATCTGATGAGAGTTCATCATAACAAGCCATTGCAAAGAACTTGTTTCTGTGTCATACAGTATTTTATCATAACTAAAATTATGACTGATATCATGAAATTTTTAAGAAATTTACACATTACTCATATGTATTACACATTGTATGGAATACATAATATGTGTATGGAACACATAACATATCCATGCAAATAAAACTTAAACATCATTTCTTATTTGACAATGCTTCCCATTCAATTTAGCAAATCAAATAAGCCTAATTGGTTTAATGTCTCTTTCAGGTTTCCAGGGGCCCTCTGGAAATCAATTATTTTAGGTCAAAAACACCATTTTAGCTTTGATTTTGGCAATTTTGTCAAACATATCAAAAGGTTTAAAACATGTGATCAGAACAGGATCATAGGTCACTATGAAATAAGTCATTCATTTAACCAGTGATAATTCAAAGACTTCAAAAGCAAACGCTCAAGTTACATTACATGCCTATAGATAACCTTAACTCTTAATAGATAGGAGACTCAGTTTTTCTAAGTAATCAATGATACAATAAAGAAAAGGAGATTGATGGCAAGATGCCCAAATAGGAAGAGCTCCAGTGTGCAGCTCCCAGTGAGACTGACACAGAAGGCAGGTGATTTCTGCATTTCCAACTGAGGTACATGGTTCATCTCATGGGGACTGGACAGACAGTGGGTGGAGCCCAAGGAGGGTGAGCCGAAGCAGGGTGGGAGGTTGCCTCACCCAGGAAGCGCAAGGGGCCAAGGAACTCCCTCTCCTAGCCAAGGGAAGTCATTAGGGACTATTTCCAGCACTCTGGCCCAGATATCATGCTTTTCCCACAGTCTTTGCAACCCGCAAACCAGGAGATTCCCTCCGGTACCTACACTACCACCAGGGCCCTGGGTTTCCAGCACAAAACTGGGTGGCTGTTTGGGCAGACACAAAGCTAGCTGCAGCAATCCTTTTTTTCTTTTTCATACTCCAGTGGCACCTGGAAGGCCAGCGAGGCAGAAACGTTCACTCCCCTGGAAAGGGGGCTGAAGCCAGGGAGCCAAGTTGTCTGACTCGGCGGGTCCCACCCCCATGGATACTGACAATCTAAGATCCACTGGACTGAAATTCTCGCTGCCAGCACAGCGGTCTGAGCTCAACCTGGGACACAAGCTTCGTAGGAGGAGGGCCGTCTGCCATTGCTGAGTCTCAAGTAGATGGTTTTAACCTTATAGTGTAAACAAAGCTGCTGGGAAGTTTGAACTGGGCAGAGCCCACCATAGCTCAGCAAGGCCACTGGAGGCAGACTGTCACTAGATTCCCTCCTCGCTGGGCAGGGCATCTCTAAAAAAATGGCAGTAGCCCCAGGGACTTATAAATAAAGCCCCCACCTTCCTGGGACAGAGCACCTGGGAAAAGGGGCAGTTGTGGGCACAGCTTCAGCAGACTTAAACATCCCTGCCTGGCAGCTCTGAAGAGAGCAGCAGACCTTCCAGGACAGCGTTCAAGCTCTGATAAAGGACAGACTGCCTCCTCAAGTGGCTCCCTGACCCCCAAGTATCCTAACTGGGAGACACCTCCAAGTAGGGACTGACAGACATCTCATACAGGAGAGCTCTGGCTGGCATCTGGCAAGTACCCCTCTCGAATGAAGCTACCAGAGGAAGGAACAGGCAGCAATATTTGCTGTTCTGCAGCCTCCTCCAGTGATACCCAGGCAAGCAGGGTCTGGAGTGGACCTCCAGCAAACTCCAGCAGACCTATAGCACAGGGGCCTGATTGTTAGAAGGAAAACAAACAAACAGAAAGGAATAGTTTCAACATCAACAAAAAGGATGTCCACTCAGAGACCCCATCTAAAGGTCACTGACTTCAGAGACCAAAGGTAGATAAATCCACGAAGATGGGAACAAACCAGTGCAAAAAGGCTGGAAATTCCAAAAACCAGAACCACCTTTTCTCTTCCAAGGGATCACAGCTCCTTGCCAGCAAGGAAACAAACCTGGATGGAGAATGAGTTTGATGAATTGACAGAAATATGCTTCAGAAGGTGGGTAATAAAAAACTCCTCCGAGATAAAGGAGAATGTTCTAACTCAATGCAAGGAAGCTAAGAACCTTGAAAAAAGGGTAGACGAATTGGTAGCTAGAATAACCAGTTTAGAGAAGAACATAAACAACCTGATGGAGCTGAAAAACACAGCACAAGAACTTCCTGAAGCATACACAAGTTTCAATAGCTGAATCGATCAAGTGGAAGAAAGGATATCAGAGATTGAAGATCAACTCAATGAAATAAAGCAAGAAGACAAGATTAGAGAAAAAAGAGTGAAAAGAAATGAACAAAGCCTCCAAGAAATATGGGACCATGTGAAAAAACCAAACCTACGTTTGATTGGTGTATCTGAAAGTGATAGGGAGAATGGGAACAAGTTGGAAAACACTCTTCAGGATACTATGCAGGAGAACTTCCCCAACCTAGCAAGACAGGCCAACACTCAAATTCAGGAAATACAGAGACCACCACAAAGATACTCCTCAATAAGAACAACCACAAGACACATAGACACATAATTATCAGATTCACCAAGGTTGAAATGGGGAAAAAGTGCTAAGGGCAGCCAGAGAGAAAGGTCAGGTTACCCACAAAGGGAAGCTGATCAGACTCACAGCAGATCTCTCTGCAGAAATCCTACAAGCCAGAAGAGAGTGGGGGCCAATATTCAACATCCTTAAAGAATATTCAACCCAGAATTTCATATCCAGCCAAACTAAGCTTCATAAGCAAAGGAGAAATAAAAATCCTTTACGGACAAGCAAATGCTGAGAGATTTCGTCACCACCAGGCCTGCCTTACAAGAGCTCCTGAAGGAAGGATCAAACACGGAAAGGAACAACCAGTACCAGCCACTGCAAAAACATACCAAATTGTAAGACCATCAACACTAGGAAGAAACTGCATCAACTAATGGGCAGAATAACCAGCTGTATCATAATGACAGGATCAAACTCACACATAACAGTATTAACCTTGGCCAGATGTGGTGGCTCATGCCTGTAATCCCAGCACTTTGGGAGGCCAAGGCAGGCGGATCACCTGAGGTCAGGAGTTCCAGACCAGCCTGATCAACATGGAGAAACCTTGTCTCTACTAAAAAATTAGAAAATTAGCCAGGAGTGGTAGTGTATGCCTATAATCCCAGCTACTAGGGAGGCTGAGGCTGAAGAACTGCTTGAACCCGGGAGGTGGAGGTTGCAGTGAGCTGAGATCATGCCATTGCACTCCAGCCTGAGCAAGAAGAGTGAAACTCCATCTCTAAATAAATAAATAAATAAAACAATATTAACCTTAAATGTAAATAGGCTAAATGCTCCAATTAAAAGACACAGACTGCCAAATTGGATAAAGAGTCAAGACCCATCAGTGTGCTATATTCAGAAGACCCATCTCATGTACAAAGACACACATAGGCTCAAAATAAAGGGATGGAAGAGGATTTACCAAGCAAATGGAAGGCAGAATAAAAGCAGGGATTGCAATCCTGGTCTCTGATAAAACAGACTTTAAACCAACAAAGATCAAAAGAGACAAAGAACAGCATTACATAATGGTAAAGGGATCAATGCAACAAGAAGAGCTAACGATCCTAAATATATACGCATCCAATACGGGAGCACACAGATACATAAGGCAAGTTCTTAGAGACCTATAAAGAGACTTAGACTCCCACACAATAACAGTGGGAGACCTTAACACCCCACTGTCAATATTAGACAGATCAATGAGACAGAAAATTAACAAGGATATCCAGGACTTGAACTCAGCTCTGGACCAAGCAGACCTAATAGACATCTACAGAACTCTCCACCCCAAATCCATAGAATATACATTCTTCTCAGCACTGCATTGCACTTATTCGAAAATTGACCACATAATTGGAAGTAAAACACTACTCAGCAAATGCAAAAGAATGGAAATCAACAAACAGTCTCTCAGATCACAGTGCAATCAAATTAGAAGTCAGGATTTAAAAACTCACTCAAAACTGCACAGCAACATGGAAACTGAACAACTTGCTCCTGAATGACTACTGGATAAATAATGAAATGAAGGCAGAAATAAAGGTGTTCTTTGAAACCAATGAGAACAAAGACACAATGTACCAGAATCTCTGGGACACATTTAAAGCAGTGTGTAGAGGGAAATTTATAGCACTAAATCCCCACAAGAGAAAGCAGGAAATATCTAAAACTGATATGCTAACATCACAATTAAAAGAACTAGAGAAGCAAGAGCAAACAAATTCAAAAGCTAGCAGAAGACAAGAAATAACCTAGATCAGAGCAGAACTGAAGGAGATAGAGATAGAAAAAAAACCCTTCAAAAAAAAAAAAAAAATGAATTCAGGAGCTGGTTTTTTGAAAAGATCAACCAAATAGATAGACCAGTAGCCAGACTAATAAAGAAGAAAAGAGAAGAATCAAATAGATGCAATAAAAAATGATAAAGAGATAATCACCAATCCCACAGACATACAAACTACCACCAAAAATTACTATAAACACCTCTATGCAAATAAACCAGAAAACTCAGAAGAAATGGATAAATTCCAAGACAATTACACTCTCCCAAGACTAAACCAGGAAAAAGGCAAATCCCTGAAAAGACTAATAACAAGTTCTGAAATTGAGGCAGCAATTAATAGCCTACCAACCAAAAAAGACCAAGACCAGACAGTTTCACAGCCGGATTCTACCAGAGGTACAAAGAGGAGCTGGTACCATTGCTTCTGAAACTATTCCAAACAACAGAAAAAGAGGGACTCCTCTCTAACTCATTTTATGAGGCCAACATCATCCCGATACCAAAACCTGGCAGAGACAACAAAAAAATAAAATTTCAGGCCAATTTCACCAATGAACTCGATGTGAAAATCCTCCATAGAATACTAGCAAACCATATCCAGCAGCACATCACAAAGCTTATCTACCACGATCAAGTCAGCTTCATCTCTGGGATGCAAGACTGGTTTAACATACTCAAATTAATAAACGTAACCCATCACATAAACAAAAATCACATGATTATCTCAATAGATACAGAGGAGGCTTTTGACAAAATTCAACAGCCCTTCATGCTAAAAACTCTCAATGAACTAGGTATTGATGGAACATATCTCAAAATAGTAAGAGCTATTTATGACAAACCCACAGCCCACATCATACTGAATGAGCAAAAACTGGAAGCATTCCCTTTGTAAACTGGCACAAGACAAGGATGCCCTCGCTGACCACTCCTATTCAACACAGTATTGGAAGTTTTGGCAAGGGCAATCAGGGAAGAGAAAGAAATAAAGGGTATTCAATTACAAAAAGAGGAAGTCAAATTGTCTCTATTTGCAGAGGACATGATTGTATATTTAGAAGACCCCATCATCTCAGCCCAAAGCTCCTTAAGCAGATAAGCAACTTCAGCAAAGTCTCAGGATACAAAATCAATGTGCAAAAACCACAAGCATTCCTGTACACCAATAACTCTTTGCAGCGATTGTGAATGGGAGTTCACTCATGATTTGGCTGTAGACAAATCATGAGTGAACTCCCATTCACAATTGCTACAAAGAGAATAAAAAAGCTAGGAATACAACTTACAAGGGATGTGAAGGACCTCTTCAAGGAGAACTACAAACCACTGCTCAAGGAAATAAGAGAGGACACAAACAAATGGAAAAACATTCCATGCTCATGGTTAGGAAGAATCAATATCATGAAAATGGCCATGCTGCCCAAAGTAATTTATAGACTCAATGCTATCCCCATCAAGCTACCATTGACTTTCTTCACAGGATTGGAAAAACCACATTAAACTTCATATTGAACCAAAAAGAGCCCACATAGCCAAGACAATTCAAAGCAAAAAAAAAAAAAAAAAAAAGCTGGAGGCATCACTCTACCTGACTTCAAACTATCCTACAAGGCCACAGTAATCAAAACAGCATGGTACCGATACCAAAACAATATATAGACCAATGGAACAGAACAGAGGCCTCAGCAATAACACCACACAGCTACAACCATCTGATCTTTGATAAACCTGACAAAAACAAGCAATGGGGAAAGGAGTCCCTATTCAATAAATGGTGTTAGGAAAATTGGCTAATCATATGCAGAAAGCTGAAACTGGACCCCTTCCTTACACCTTATACAAAAATTAACTCAAGATGGATTAAAGACATAAATGTAAGACCTAAAAGCATAAAATCCCTAGAAGAAAACCTAGGCAATACCATTCAGGACATAGGCATGGGCAATAACTTCATGACTAAAACACCAAAAACAATGGCAACAAAAGCCAGAATTGACAAATGGGATCTAATTAAACTAAAGAGCTTCTGCACAGCAAAAGAAACTATCATCAGAGTGAACAGGCAACCTACAGAATGGGAGAAAATTTTTGCAATCTCTCCATCCAACAGAGGGCTATTATCCAGAATCTACAAAGAACTTACATTTAGAAGAAAAAAAAAAAAAACTCCATCAAAATGTGGGCAAAGGATATGAACAGACACTTCTGAAAAGGAGACATTTATGCAGCCAACAAACATAGGAAAAA
>PVKV010004522.1:0-126863 GCA_004027835.1 Alouatta palliata
TCCATCCATCCTTTTCCTTTAATTAGCTTCTCCTTCTGTTATTTATGTGTCCCTGAAATGGTGTATTTCACAACTTCACCTACAGAATATCTTTTGCATACTCATCTTTCCAGGCTCCAGTTGGTTTGCATCCATTTCATCCTCTTGTGTTCTGGGATGAAAAAAATGGGGATTAACTGGGCAGCATCCTGCGGCCAGTTCACAGTTGTTCTGGAATTTAGTGTTCTGATGACTTTTCCAATGTGTCTGAAAATTCCTTTAAGTCTGTAGTACAAATAAGTAGGAAATGAGGGGGATGCAAACATATTCTCATGCATTTAACTCAGGATTTATTTGTTCCTGTACACCTCAGTTTTTATCACTATTGGAAGTATATGATTTCTTTTTAAGAAGCTAATCTCTTCTTATCAGCTCCAGAGGAGGGAGGGTGGACTTTGTTTCTAGACACTGTCTACCCTTCTTTCGCACTTTGTGTTATTTTATTGGCAAAGAACATCTCTATTTAGATTATTTTTAAAAATGGAATCAACTCTGATGCTCTTTTTCTTTATGCTTTTCCCAGGAAAAGAAGTTTAAATCAGTGACTGAAATAAATTTTCGTGGTACCCAGAGGTTTCACTTGTTGATAGCCTGCCCCATGTGAATTAGTATGTACAACTGAAAGTAGTTTTAGTGGAGATAATGAATTCATCTCCAGAAAGGGGGCTTCCTCTCCTTTGGGGTACTGAGGGCACTCACAGAAAATAAAGGACCAGGGTTTTTTCTTCCCCTCTAGAATTTTTAAAAATTGTATTTATTTATTTATTCTTTGAGACATAGTTATGTTCTTGTCACCTAGGCTGGAGTGCAATGGCACAATCTCGCTTCACTGCAACCACTGCCTCCCAGAATCAAGTGATTCTCCTGCCTCAGCCTCCCCCGGTAGCTGGGATAACAGGTGCCCGTCACCACATCCAGATAATTTTTGTATTTTTAGTAGAGATCGGGTTTCACCATGTTGGCCAGGCTGGTCTTGAACTGCTGACCTCAGGTGATCCACCGCCCTCAGCCTTGCAAAGTGCTGGGATTACAGGTGTGAGCCACCGTGCCCGGCCACCTGTAGCATTTTTAAATAGCTGGACCAGAGAAGAAATGTATTTTAAAACATGCCAACAGGATCAATTTTGGATTTCTAATTTGGAAACTTTCTCAGATCTGGAAAAGTTATTGTAAATCAAGGTTGAAGTAAAGTTGGTTTACATATTTTATGTATTTACCTTTGGGAAAACACAATTTAGGACTTTATGTGCATGTTTTTCTGTTTTCATACCGACAAAGAGGCTGGTTTTCCAAGACCTCGGCCCCCCGCACACTTTAGGGGGTATTGCTGGGCTCTATTTCTCTACATTTTGAGGGGCCTCTTCAGGGAGCATGGAGAGCTCTGCCCTGCATCCCTGCCCTTTAGATGAGCGCCTAGAGGGTGCTGGCAGTGAGCTGCTGTGGAGCCTGACACGGGCTGGCTTTCTTCAGGCACAGCAGGCGGACTCCAAGCTATTTCTTACACTGGCTGGGCCTTGAAAAACCTCAGCCAGCTGCTAAATAGCTCAGCTGAGACATCGCTAGAGAGGCTGCGGGTGAGCAGCCAAAGGCTATTTGCTGAGAAGAAGCTTCTGGACACTGACCAGCCGGATGCTGACCACACAGAACAAGAGCAGTCATTAGGCTCCTCAGCCTCCCTGGACCCACCAGCTCTGGTGCCGAGTGGGCAGGAGGCAGCTTATGGGAACTGAGAACTGCTGAGATGATGCTGAGAACTGCTGTTGGAGAAGGGACAATGAAAACTCTTGCTCATGATTCTGTCTCCAGACAGCATCCCAAACGCTGCCTGGAGCCCCAGAATTCTAGGTTCGATTACCAGCACCATGGATGGAATGGTCACAGGCCTTCTATGCGTCTGTACTGACCCAGCAGGAAAACTAAGGTTGGCCCTGGCTGCACACTGCAACCTGAGCACCTAGGAATCTGCTACTCTGAGCTGAGTCACCAGTCTTGGCACTCCGGACGTGAATCTTTTTGGGACAGGCTTCCAAAATAGGGACCCTCTTCTAGGAGTTCCAGAGCAGTTATTTGTAACACGTACAATGGATAAAAGATTAGAATCCAGGCCAGGCATGGTGGCTCATGCCTATAATCCCAGCGCTTTGGGAGACTGAGGTGGGAGGATCGCAAGGTCAGGAGTTCAAGACCAGCCTCGCCAACATGGTGAAACCCCGTCTCTACTAAAAATACAAAAATTAGCCAGGCATGGTGGAGTGCGCCTGTAATCCCAGTGTTTGGGAGACCAAGGTGGGAGAATCGCTTGAGGCCAGGTATTGAAGGTTGCAGTGAGCTATGGACACGCCACTGCACTCTAGCCTGCATGACAGAGCAAGACCCTGTCCCAAATAATAAAACAAAATAAAACCCACTAAGGGATATCAATTTATACTCACTTAATTGGCAAAAAATAAAGTAAACCAATCGAAGTGTGGCTGAGGCTGTGAAGCAGAGGTCTCTCGCACAGTGCTGTTAGGAGCCTGAGTAGGCATAGCCACATCAGAAGACAATTTAGCGTCAGTCAGCAAAGCTGAGTCTTCTAGCAGCTCTGCAGTTACACTGAGGAATATCTTACAAGGACTAGAATTGGCAGGAGTATGTATAGTATCGTTAGTTATAACAGTAAAAATGTAAAACAACCCAACATAACTTAACTCTGCTACTACAGCAGGAAGGAGAAAAGCCATGGGCCATACAGGTGTGGCTGAGTTCCAATAAAACTTTATTTATAAAAACAGGTGGCGGGCTGACTTTGGCCCACACACCAGGGTTTCCAAACCCTTGATTTATTGAATGTTTGTTATGTGACCAGCTCTGGGCTAAGTACTTTTATGCATGATCTCAATTCTGAAAACAATCATGGGAGCAGGACACTATTATTCCCACTGCCTTCTATTTACAGACATAGAGCTCAAGGCTCAGAGAAGTTAAGGTCACGTAGAGGTAGGGTTTGAGTCCTAGAGTCTACCCCTGTGGTTCACTCGTAATCACTGTGCTGTCTCGGTAATTAGAGGGATGAGTGGAGGATGGGGCTGTCGCAGAGATTCCGGGTGTCAGACCAAGAGTCATCTTGGTTAGATAATAGAGAACCGTGGAGGGTTACAAAAGAGACTGACAAAATCAGGCCCTCCCAGTCCCGTTCTTCCCAGCCTCGTCCTCCCTCACTGGGGTGTGACCTGTCAAGCTACTCTCACTCAGGCTCTCACAAGCAGGGCATCAAAGACAGACTCTAAGATCATTTGGGATCAGTGTAGCCGAGAGGACGGCATGGCATGAGAGGGTGCCTTGGAGAGGGGGCAACTGTTCTGTGCAGGCTGGGAGCACATGGCCTGCAGTAGAGGCTGAAAGGGCTTCAGAGGAACAACACTAGGGACAAGTTTTCTGGACAGGTCACAGATAAAAGCCCTTGTTAGCTGCTGGGTGTCTTGTTCAAGTCGGGGAGCTGGTGCTGTCACCATCAGCAGCCTGTCCCATGGCAGCCCTCTCACTTCAGAGAGCAGTTACTCAAGCTCAAGTCTTCCACTTTCTTTTTTTATTTTTTACTTTTTTTTTTGAGATGGAGTCTCGCTCTGTCACCCAGGCTGGAGTGCAGTGGCACGATCTCGGCTCACGGCAACCTCTACCTCCCAGGTTCAAGTGATTTTCCTGCCTCAGCCTCCCAAGTAGCTGAGACTACAGGTGTGCACCACCACGCCCAGCTAATTTTCGTATTTTTAGTAGAGACAGGGTCTCACTGTGTTGGCTGGGATGGTCTCTATCTCTTGACCTTGTGATCTGCCTGCCTTGGCCTCCCAAAGTGCTGGGATTACAGGCATATGCCACCATGCCTGGCCAAGTTTTCCACTTTCCAAGCCTTCCCAAACACAAGTACCATGTCACTTCTGTGTGGAGAGATGACACTATTTTAATTTCACCAGGAGGCAGTCACTTGCTAATTGCCCCCGACCCAGAAAATGAGAATGGATGAGAAAGGGTCTACACTACCATGTTTGAAAATCGGCCAGACAGAGGATGGGAACTAATCATGAGTTGTGTCATATCCTGATTCATACCATCGTGGCTGGAAAGGGAGTTTCAGGGCCAGAAATTGATCTTTATGCTATACTTTAGGTAGCGTCCTGTGAAGTATGCTCCATAGGAGCATAAGAGCCCTACTCTTGCAATATATTCTTTAAAAAGAGTTCCAGAATGGATATGTTCTAGAAGGCATATATCCAGAATGGATATATTATCTAACCAAGTGCTCCACCCCATGTGTTGGAGCTGCATGATACACAATAGCCCTTTAAAGGCTCTGGCACATTTTATTTTATTTTATTTTTTATTTTTTGAGAAAGAGTCTCACTGTCACCCAGGCTAGAGTACAGTGGCATGATCTTGCCTCGCTGGAACCTCTGCCTCCCGGGTTCAAGTGATTCTTATGCCTCAGCCTCCTGAGTAGCTAGGATTACAGGCATGCATCACTATGCCCAGGCAATTTTTGTATCTTAGTAGAAACGGGATTTCTCCATGTTGGCCAGACTGGTCTTGAACTCCTGATCTTAAGGGATCTGCTTGTCTTGGCCTCCCAAAGTGCTGGGATTACAGGTATGAGCCATCATGCCTGCCTGGCACATTTTATAATAAAGAATCAGAAACACATCTTTTAACTTGGCAGTCCTAAGTGTAGTTCACCAAACAAAATCCTTGCTTCAAGTAATACCTGTAGAAATTCTATAGTGCTGATGTTCACTACTTCCCATTTTGGAAAATAATGTTTCTGGTGATTACAGGTGATTAGGGTCAAGGTTTTTTTTTTTTTTAATTTGAAAAAGTGGGATCACTTGATAATCTGTGATTTAGAAAAATAGGCAGCAGCTTAAAGGCTGAATTAAAGAGAGTTAGAATCAAGCTAAGTAAAAGGATCTAACTAAAGTCAGGAAAACTAGTCCAAGAAAAATGGGGGCACAAAGTATTGATGGTGATTATCGGAGTGAAAAGAGATGAATTTTGTCTTGACGCTTTTCTGAGAGGGGATTGAAAGCCCACGTGATGGATTGAATATGCAAGGAGAGGGAAAGATCAAAGTTGCCCCTGCGTTCTCCAGCACAGTTGACCAGTTGGTTGGCTATGCTGTTCACCAGGACTGGACACACAGAGGGAGAACTTCCAACATGGCTACCTTTTAAAACAGCAAATGTCAGAGTCAGTTCCGTCACCTTCTGAGTCCATACAGTAAATGTCACAGAGCAAGTATGGGCAAGAACAACACCACCCCCAGGCTCTGGCAGAGATGTGCAGTTTCTATATCTGACAGGCTCCTCTGTTGCACTCATGCTTCCCTGCTCAGTTTCTGCCTTCAGCTCTGGGTGTGAAACCTAGCAGGGCACATTGGCTAGGAACATAAACAAGTCTCTTTCCCGTCAAAATACTTAATTACAGCAATACATTATGACACAATTGGCCAGCCTGGCCTGTCGGAAAAGCTCACAAACAAGAACGATTGTTTTAGAGTGGGAGTTTCCAGGCTATTTGTCAGAGGATTTTGGGAAGTCAAAGTGGTTATAGTTTGTCCGAGGCAGCAATTAAAAATTGCCTCTGGATGTGTGTCAGACTGAAAGACATTTAAAATCAGCATAAATGCTAGACTGTTTTCCCCTTAGTATTGGGATCAATTGTAACAAAAAATTATAACATTATCTTTTGTTGCAAACAAATGAAAACTGAAAAGTATGAAGAAAAGTACAGCATGACAGAAAACAACAAAATATGAAGACTGCGGTTTCCTGGCAATGCCACGAGAGATGTCAGTTTATTAATATTATGACCTTATGTTCTACTGGCAGGAAATTAAGGTTCATTTTTATAACCACCGTTCTGTAATTTATAACTACTTCTGCAAAGTTCTTCTGCAGTCCACATTCTACCACATCCACGTAGACACTGTTACTAAGTTACATGTTCCTATTTTTGCTTCACATTTATTGAGGGTCAATATTAGAAAGAGCTGCATGAAGAACATTTCTGTACCTTCTGCAAAACTCTTGATGATACTTTTTTGGGGGCTTTGTTTCTCCATAGAAGGATTCACACACTCACTTTTTAAAATAATTTGGCACAAGAAAAGAGAAAATTGTTGTTTCCATTTCTTACTGCATTTCTTTTTTGTTGTTGTTGTTTTAGCTGTGTAAAAAATGAAAGTAACTTTAACAATAAATCATGGTAAATGCTCTGTTTCCTATATCACCATTGCCTTGTGTGGGTTCCACGAAAGAGAGCCCTGCAAGTTACTCTGTGCTTAAATACAATTGGGCAATACTGGTATACAAGATTCATAAACATTAGTACACAAATGTTTAGACAGTCTGAAGAAAATAAACCTATGTTATTTTTTATTTAACTTTATTTTTACTTTTTGATGGAGTCTCAATTGCCCAGGCTGGAGTGCAGTGGCATGATCTTGTCTCACTGCCACCTCTGCCTCCCAGGTTCAAGCAATTCTCCTGCCTCAGCCTCCCAAGTAGCTGAGACTACAGGCAGGTGTCACCATGCCTGGCTAATTTTGTCTTTAGGAGAGATGAGATTTTGCCATGTTGGCCAAGCTGGTCATGAACTCCTGACCTCAGGTGATCCACCCACCTTGGCCTCCCAAGGTGCTGAGATTACAGGCATGAACCACTGCGTCCAGGCAGACACCTATATTATTTTAACTCAATTTTCCCTCCTCTCTGTTTAAGGATATGATCCCTTTAAAAATAGGTAACATCTATTACCTGCCTTTGGAACTAGATTTCCATATGATACTTTATGTGGCAAAATATACACAATATAAAATTTACCATTTTAACCATTTTAAATATATAGTTCAATGACATTAGGAACATTAACATTGTTGTACAGCTACACCACCATCCATCTCCAGAATGATCTTCATCTTCCCAGACTTCTCATTAAACAATAGTTCCCCTTTTCCCCCACCTCCCAGCTCCTGGCAACCATCACTATTCTATGTCTATAGAATACACTTTGGGGGGCCAGGCGTGGTGGCTCACGCCTGTAATCCAAGCACTTTGGAGGAAAGGGTGGGCGGATCACCTGAGGTCGGGAGTTGAAGACCAGCCTGACCAACATGGTGAAACCCCATTAAAAAAAAAAAAAAAGAATACACTTTGGGGAAATACACATCCAATAGATTGATATATTTATACTATGGTTTGAATGTGTCACCCAAGTTCATGTGTTGGAAATTTTAGTCCCCAGTGCAACGATGTTGACTGTTGGAACTCTTAAAACATGAATGGATTAATGCTATTATCAAGTATTATTACTGAGGGAGAAGGTTAGTTATTTCCAGAATGGGTTTCTGACAAAAGGCATGAATTTAGCACCTTCCTTTCTCTTGTATACATTCTCTTGCTCTTTTGCATTCTGCCATGAGATGCTGCAGCACAAAGGCCCTCACCAGACGCAGGTGTCAGGCTCTTGTACTTCTAGCCTCCAGAACCATGAGCCAGGTAAACTTCTATTGTTTCTAAATTGCCCAGCCTCAGGTGTTCTGTTGTAGCAACACAAAATGGACTAACACCAATTTGTGTTGACCTCCTTTAATGTTGTTTTGATTTAAAAATTTTATTTTAATTACCTTTTTATAGTTTTACTATTTTCTTAGCTGCCTGAAATCCTTAAACTCTTTTTAAAGACAAGTAGCTTAACAATTATTAGTAAATATCTTACAACTAGAGATTCACAATGCATGTTAGTAAAGACTCTGAGAAAACAGGCTTAATAAGAAATTGGAAGTGTAACACCCTATGAACATTTGTATAGCTTAATTGTGAATAATATAATCTCATGATTGCAAGGGAACTCCAAAGTTCTGTGTTCCAACCATATTGAACCATTTATAGTTAACCATGAACATGTTCTCTTGTGACTCTGACTTTGCATATGCTGTTCCCTAGGCTTCAGATGGCACCCTCATTTTCTCATGCAAGCAGAGTTAAGTACTCACTTCTCTATGTTTGTAAATAACCCTATTTAAACTTCTCTTATTCTGTATTTCACATTACTATAAATATTTGTTCACATGGCTATGTACTCCTAGAATCTGAGGCTGTAAACAGCAGAGGATATTTTGTTTAGCTCCATGCGTTGTAGCTAGCAGATGATAGGTACTCAATAAATGTTTATTAAATGAACTAATCTAGCTAAACCATCCATTCAAGGCTGTGAATAGTTTCTAAGACATTGCTTCATAGTCGTCTAATCTATGGCTGAATATCAATATCAGAAAACCCTGCCACCTGAGATAACCCATTAATCTACTGATAATCCTGAGTGTTCAAAAATTTATTTCTATAAAGAATGATCTGTCTTAAAATAGAAATAAGCACCATTACAAATGTAAGCATATGAAAGGTGTAATTTTTTTTTAACTGTTTTGTCCACTATTGTATCCCTACCACCTAGGACAGACCTTAACACATAGTAGGCACTCAAGAAATATTTGTTAAGTGAATAATAAATGACATCATACTTTGTACTAGTCTGTTTTCACATTGCTATAAAGACACTACCTGAGACTGGGCAATTTATAAAGGAAAGAGGTTTAATTGACTCACAATTCCACATGGCTGGGGAGGCCTCAGGAAACTCACAGTCATGGTGGAAGGTGAAGGAGAAGTAAATACCTTCTTCACAAGGCAGTAGGAGAGAGAGGGAGCAAAAGAGGAACTGCCAAACACTCATAAAACCATCAGATCTTGTGAGAACTCACTCGCTGTCAGGAGAACAGCATGGGGCACCCGCCCCCGTGATCCAGTCACCTCCACCAGGTCCCTCCCCTTGATGCATGGGGATTGCAGTTCAAGATGAGATTTGGGTGGGGACACAGAGCCAAACCATATTATACTTTGTATTAAAATTAGATGTGAGGTAGTCTTTTATAACTTATTTAACACTTTAGTAGTGTTTTAGTGAATGCATAACATAAGAATAAGAAATTTCATAATTATTAGAAAGGAGGAAACAAAATTATTATTTACAATTGATAACATTTTATAGCTAGGAAAACCCAAGACAATGAACTGATAGACAGTGCAAAATTAGAAAGTGTAGCAAAGTTGCTTGTTACAAAATTTATGTCTACAAAATATATCTTCTCACATTCTAAAAAAAGAAAGCCAATTAGTTAACATAATAAAAAAACCTCCTTGTCATAACAGCAAAAGTGTGAAATAATTGGAAATAATCTTCAGAAACATGCAGAATCAATATGAAGAATGTAACGATGATAGTAGGATAATTTGTTAAGTATTCACAAAAATAATTGAGGTGGATCTCTACCTTATATCCTCCACCAAAATGAATTTTATATTGATTAAAGAGGTAAATGTAAATAAATTTTATATTGATTAAAGAGGTAAATGTAAATAAATTTTATATTGATTAAAGAGGTAAATGTAAATGATGAAACTCTTGAAAAACCAGAGAAAAATATGTATAAATATTTACAGGATCTTATCAGATCTGGACTAGCATATATGTTAGTCCAGAAGACTGTTCTAAGCATATATGCTTTTCCATATAAGGAGAAAAACCAGTTGATTTGATTACATTAAAACAAGAAACTTTTGTGTCACAAAGTATCTCATATATATATATTTAAAAACACCTTTACTGAGGTGTAATTGATTACAAAAACCTGGATGTATTTAATGTATAAATTTCAACAAGTTTGGAGCACCATCAGCACTATTAGAGGTAAATGAAGAACTAGCGAAAATATTTGGAACATAAATGACACAGGAATTCAGTCTTTATCATAAACTTATATGAAATGAATAATAGGTAAAGACTCTAATAGGAGAATGAATAAACGCTTGAATGAGTAAGTTACAAATGAAAGAAATACAGTGGTCAAAAATGTTATGAAAACATGCCCCACCTAGTTCGGAACAAAAAGAAATGCATCAAATTAAAACAGTGAGATACTATTCTTTCCTAGAAAATTGTCAAATACAAAAAAAAAAAAAAAAAAAAAAAAGAAGCAACCAGGTTGATGAAGACGCAGTGGCGTGGAAGTGTGCCCCACAGTTGCAGCCCCATAACCTGGTGCTGCCTTTCAGTAAGGCAACTGGGTCACAGGTGCCCAAACCTTAAAAATGTTTAATTTTTTTTTTTTGAGATGGAATCTTGCTTCTTGCTTTGTCACCCAGGCTGGAGCACAGTGGCATGATCTCGGCTCACTGCAAGCTCTGCCTCCCGGAGAATCAGACGATTCCCCTGCTTCAGCCTCCTGAGTGGCTGGGACTACAGGTCCACACCACCACACTCAGCTAATTTTTTGTATTTTAGTAGAGATGGGGTTTCACCATGTTGGCCAGGATGGTCTTGATCTCCTGATCTTAGGATCTGCCTGCCTTGACCTCCCAAAGTGCTGGGATTACAGACATGAGCCACTGTGCCTTGCCAAAAATATTTAACCTTTTAGTCCTTTGATCTAGTTTCTTCTTCTCCTCCTCCTCCTCCTTCTTTTCTTCTTCTTCCTCCTTCTCCTCCTACTCTTCTTCTCTTTCTTTCTTTCTTTCTCTTTCTTTCTTTCTTTCTTTCTTTCTTTCTTTCTTTCTTTCTTTCTTTCTTTCTTTCTTCTTTCTTTCTTCTTTCTTCATCTTCTCTTTCTTCTTTCTTCTTTTTCTGAGTTGTGGTCTTGCTCCGTTGCCCAGGCTGGAGTACAGTGGCATGATCATGGCTCACTGCAGCCTTGACCTCAGGCTGCAATCCTCCCTCCTCAGCCTCCTGAGTAGCTGAGACTACACATATGCCACCACCATGCCCAGCTAATTTTTAAAAACTTTTTGTAGAGATAGGGTCTTGCTTTGTTGCCAGACTGGTCTTGAACACCTGGCCTCAACTGATCCTGCTGCCTCGACCTCCCAAAGTGCTGGGATAGAGTCACCATGCCTGGCCTAACCCAGTAACTTTATTCCTAGTAATTTTTCTCATGAACATAGTCAGTGATGTTCACAGAAAACATTCATCCTATAATTATTTATAAAAATGAGAAACTAAAAACAATAATATAGACATATGCATAAGGAGGATTTTGCAACCACTTAAAATAATATTTTAAAAGAATGTTGAAGGATCTGAAAAATATTTGTGATATATTATTGAAATGAATAAAGCAGGGTACGTATTTAGGCATTCCATATGATCCCACCTTTGCAATGTCCGTAGGCATGTGTAATATATATACATATATGTGTGAATGTGCATGAAGGAAAAAAGACTAGAAAGAAATGCTAATGGTTACTTCTGGGTGATAGGATGATGGATAATGGGTGGATGATATTTTTTATTATTATAAACACAGTTGGCCTTCTGTATCCTCAGGTTCCACATTGGCAGTTTTTTGTCGTGTTTTTTGAGACAAAGTCTCACTGTGTTTTCAGGCCGGAGTGCAGTGGTGCATTCTAGGTTCCCTGCAACCTCCACCTTCTAGGTTAAAGTGATTCTCGTGTTTCAGCCTTCTGAGTAGCTGGGGTTACAGGCACGGGCCACCACACCTGGCTAATTTTTTGTACCTTTTGTTCAGTAGAGATGGGGTTTTATCACGTTGGTCAGGCTGGTCTCGAACTCCTGCGCTCAAGTGATCCATCTGCCTTGGCCTTCTAAGGTAATGGGATTACAGATGTGGTAACTGCACCTGGCCAGCTGGCAGTTTTTTAAATCTGAGGTTGTCTGAATCTGTGGGATTTGGAACCCGTCGATATGGAGGGCTGACTGGGGGATTTGAGCATTCGCGGATTTGGGTATCTGGTGACATCCTAAAATCAATCAGGATGGATGTCTATATATAATAAACACTTTCAATATCTTTAAAATACTCCCCTGCTTCAGTTATTGCCACTGTCCCATCCTGGGTCCAGCTTACACATTACTGCTCCTTTCTCGTTGCACTTTTACAATGACTAAACCCCAGAAGGTCTGCAGGCAATAAGGCATCATGTAGGGAGCCCTGTCTCAGGCCCCTTGTTCCTTTATGTCCTCACCTGTCATCAGAATAGAAATGTTGGTCATCTCGTGCTCAGAATGGTGGGCTCCCGCATCCTCAGCAGCGTATCTCAGCCACCATCTCTTTGCACATTTAAAGATCACATGCTGTATCTGATCTATCCACAGATGTAAATGTCTTTCCTACCTCATGGCGTCTCTTATGTGCAAACTAGCAGCTCTTCCCCATCCTTTAGGGCTTGTGACCATGGCTTGTGTATCACAAAGCGTACTATTAGGTTGGTGGAAAAACTAATTGCAGCTTTCGCCATTAAAGTAATTAAAAGTAGGCTGGGCATGATGGCTCATGCCTGTAATTCCAGCACTTTGGGAGGCTGAGACAGGTGGATCACTTGAGGTCAGGAGTTTGAGCCAGTCTGGCCAACGTGGTGACACCCTGTCTCTATGAAAACTACAAAAATTAGCCAGGAGTGGTGGCAGGCACCTGTAATCCCAGCTACTCTAGAGACTGAAGTGGGAGAATAGTTTGAATCCAGGACGTGGAGGTTGCAGTGAGCCAAGATTGCACCACTGTACTCCAGCCTGGGTGACAAAGCAAGAGATGTCTCAAAAAAAAAAAAAAAAAAAAAGTAATTAAAAGTAACTACAATTACTTTTGCACCAGCCTAATGTTATTGCCAGAATTTTCAGTAAGACTCCTATTCTCCGTCTCAATTTTGATATTGAAGGATGAAGGCCTCCAGTTCACATTCACTTGTGGCAGTGGGCATTATAGGGCGTAAGAACTTTTAATTTGTAGGTATGAACTTGTTCCCTAGTGATAGGAAAGAGATGGGGACAAATATTACCCAATAGGTAGCATGCAGGTGGATGAAGACACAGTGACATGGGAAGCGTGCCTGACAGTTGCAGACCCATAACGTGGTGCCACCTTTCAGAAAGGCAATTGGGTGACAGGCAGGCACCTTACTGAAAGGCAGACACCTGTGAGAGGGGGCATTGTGGAACCTAAGCTGGGAAGGATTTGGAAATTGGTTGGTTTTCTTGCCTGAGGAAATTAGCAGAGGACCTGAAGCTTCCTTCTAACTGAAAAGAGGACTCCAGTCCACCACTGACAGGTCCCCCAAGAGGATGAAATAGACATCTAGAAATGAAACAGAGCTTAAGCCAGTCCAGGCAATGGGTGGTGAAAGGTAGAATGTCTGGCAAATGGCACCAGTGGTTACATGTCTCCAGCCAGACTAGGTACTGATGGATGAAATTAATTGAATTAACTGTCACTCAGGCCAGCTTGGCAGTTGGCCCTCTGAGCTGCATCTTCCAAAGCTGGTACAGAAAAATAAACATTACAGGAAAAAAAAAAAGGGCTCTCAGTTACCACACAACAGTGTGAAAATACTTAACACCACGGAATGGTATCCTTGACAATGGTTAACATAGAGTTTATGTTAGGTGTATTTTACCACAATTAAAAAAAACTATCTGTTAATATAGACATGTCAACAATTGATATAAAATGCCAAGTCAGGAAGACGGATCCAAGATGGCTGATTAGGAGCAGCTCAGGATTGCAGCTCCCAGCAAAAGCACAGAGGGTGAGTGGATGTCGCATTTCCAGACGGATTTTTATTGCCCACAGACCAGGAGATTCCCAGGCGGAGGAGCCCCACAGGTTGCCAGTGCGGCTGTTTTGGCCGGCGCCCCAGTGTGGCGGTTCTCCGTACAAAATACGCAGGTCCAGGTGCTATTTTAGCTGGTGATTGGAGCTCCTGGGAGACAGAGTCACCCATTCAACTGATTAAAAAGGGGACTGAAACAGGGAGCCAGGTCAGGAGATTCCCGGGCAAAAAAGCTGTTTCAGCAGGTGCAGTGGGTCGCCACACGGGAAATCACACAGATCCTGGCACCTTCTCAACAGGTGACTGGAACACCTGGGAGACAGTTGACTGTTTAACTATATAAAAAAAAAAAAAAAAAAAAAGGAGCTCTGAGGCAGGGAGCCAGGTGATCAGGCTCAGCTGGTCCCATCCCCACTAAAATCAGCAATCTGAAATGCTCTGGATTCAGAGTTTCACAGCAAGCATAGCTGAACCCGGCATGATCCAGCTCTGTGGGGGAGGGGCGTCCGCCATTACCGAGGCAGGCCACCACTACAGAGGTAGTTTGCCATTGCTGAGGCAGCCTGCAATTGCCGAGACAGCCCACCAATACAGAGAGAGTCTGCCATTATAGAGGTAGGCTGCCATTGCCGAGGCAGTTCTAACTACACCATGTAAACAGGACTGCAGGGAAGTTCACACGGCAGCTGGGCAGAGCCCACAGCAGCTCAGCAAAGCCTCTGCAGGCAGACAGTGACTAGGCTGCCTCCTCACTGGGCAGGACAGCCCTGAAAAAAGGCAGCAGCACAACAGAAACTCATAAATAAAGTCTTAACTCCCTGGGACAGAGCACCTGGAAAAAAAGCAAAACAAAATGGGGTTTATGAGTTCTGCTGCAGCAGACTTAAACATACCTGCCCAGTAGCTCTGAATGAACAACAGAGCTCACAGCTCAGCACTTGAGCTCCTATAAAGGACAGACTGTCTCCTCAAGCAGCTTCCTGATCCCTGTATATCCAAAGAGACACCTCATAAAGGAGAGCTCAGACTGATATCAGGCGGGTATCCTTCAGGGACAAAGATAGCAGAAGAAGAAACTGGCAGCAACCTTTACTGTTCTGCAGCTGCTGCAGATGATCTCCAGGCAAGCAGGGCCTGGAGTCAACCTCAGCAGTCCTACAGCAGAGGGGCCAGACTGTTAGAAGGAAAACTAAGAAACAGAAAGAAATAACTTCATCATCAACAAAAAGGATGTCCACTCAGAGACCCCATCTGAAAGTCAACAACTGCAAAGATGACAGGTGGATAAATCCACAAAGATGGGAAGAAACCAGTGCAAAAAGGATGAAAACACCCAAAACCAGAACGCCTCTCCTCCTACAAGGGATCACAACTCCTCACCAGCAAGTGACAAGGCTGGATGGAGAATGAGTGTGATGAATTGACAGAATCAGGCTTCAGGAGGTGGGTAATAAGAAACTTCTGTGAGCTAAAAGAACATGTTCTAACTGAATGCAAAGAAACTAAGAACATTGAGAAAAGATTTGATGAAATGCTAACAAGAATAAACAACTTAGAGAGGAATATAAGTGAATTGATGGAGTTGAAAAACACAACACGAGAACTTTGTGAAGCATACACAAGTTTCAACAGCCGAATTGACCAAGCAGAAGAAAGAATATCAGAGGTTGAAGATCAACTCAATAAAATAAAATGAGAAGGCAAGATTAGAGAAAAAAGGTAAAAAGGAATGAGCAAAGTCTCCAAGAAATATGGGACTATGTGAAAAGACCTAATCTACGTTTGATGGGTGTACCTGAATGTGACAGAGAGAATGAAGCCAAGCTGGAAAATACTCTTCAGGATATTATCCAGGAAAATTTCCCCAACCTAGCAAGGAAGGCCAATATTCAAGTCTAGGAAATACAGAGAACACCACAAACATATTCCTCAAGAAGAGCAACCCCTAGGCACATAATTGTCAGATTCACCAGGGTTGAAATGAAGGAGAAAATGCTAAGGGCAACCAGAGAGAAAGGTCAGGTTACCCACAAAGGGAAGCCCATCAGACTCACAGCAGATCTCTCAGCAGAAACCCTACAAGCCAGAAGAGAGTGGGGGCCAATATTCAACATCCTTAAAGAAAGGAACTTTCAACCTAGAATTTCATATCCAGCCAAACTAAGCTTCATAAATGAAGGAAAAATAAAATCCTTTACAAACAAGCAAGTACTCAGAGATTTCATCGCCACCAGGCCTGCTTTACAAGAGCTCCTGAAAGAGGCACTAAACATGGAAAGGTACAACCAGTACCAGCCACTCCAAAAACATACCAAATGGTAAAGAGCATCAACACAATGAAGAAACTGCATCAACTAACAGGTAAAACAACCAGCTAGCATCAAAATGGCAGGATCAAATTCACACATAACAGTATTAACCCTAAGTGTAAATGGGCTAAATGCCCCAATCAAAAGACACAGACTGGCAAATTGGATGAAAAGCCAAAACCCATTGGTGTGCTGTATCCAGGAAACCCATTTCACATGCAAGGATACACAAAGGCTCAAAATAAAGGGATGGAGGAAGATTGACCAAGCAAATGGAGAGGAAAAAAAAGCAGGAGTTGCAATTCTCATCTCTGATAAAATAGACTTTAAACCAACAAAGATCAAAAGAGACAAAGAAGGACATTACATAATGGTAAAAGGATCAATGCAACAAGAAGAGCTAACGATCCTAAATGTATACGCACCCAATACAGGAGCACCCAGATACATAAGGCAAGTTCTTAATGACTTACAAAGAGACTTATACTCCCACACAATAATAGTTGGAGACTTTAACACCCCATTGTCAATATTAGACAGATCAATGAGACTGAAAATTAACAAAGATATCCAGCACTTGAACTCAGACCTGGACCAAGCAAACCTAATAGACATTTGCAGAACTCTCCACCCCAAATCCATAGAATATACATTCTTCTCAGCACCACATCACACTTACTCTAAAATTGACCACATAGTTGGAGGTAAATCACTCCTCAGCAAATGCAAAAGAATGGAAATCATAACAAACAGTCTCTCAGACCACAGTGCAGTCAAGTTAGAACTGAGAATTGAGAAACTAACTCAGAACTGCACAGCCTCATGGAAACTGAACAACTGGCTCTTGAATGTTGACTGGCTAAACAATGAAATGAAGGCAGAAATAAAGATGTTCTTCGAAATCGACAAGAACGAAGACACAACATAGTAGAATCTCTGGGACACATTTAAAGTAGTGTCTAGAGGAAAATATATAGCAATAAATGCCCACATGAGAAGCAAGGAAGGATCTAAAATCGACACCCTATCATCAACATTGAAAGAGCTAGAGGAGCAAGATAAAAAAAAAACTCAAAACCTAGCAGAAGACAAGAAATAACTAAGATCAGAGCAGAACTGAAGGAGATAGAAACACAGAAAACCCTCCAAAAAATCAATCAGTCCAGGAGCTGGTTTTTCAAAAAGAACAACAAAGTAGACCACTAGCCAGATTAATAAAAAAGAAAAGACAGAATAATCAAATAGATTCAATAAAAAACGATAAATGAGATTTCACTACAGATTCCACAGAAATACAAACCATCATCAGAGATTATTACAAACAATGCTATGCACATAAACTAGTAAACCTGGAACAAATTGATAAATTCCTGGACAATTGGATCTTCCCAAGCCTAAAACAGGAAGAAGTTGAAACCCTGAATAGACCAATAACAAGGTCTGAAGTTGAGGCAGCAATTAAGAGCCTACCACCCAAAAAAAGCCCAGGTCCTGATGGGTTCACAGCTGAATTCTACCAGACATACAAAGAGGAGCTGGTACCATTCCTTCTGAAACTATTCCAAACAATAGAAAAAGAGGGAATCCTTCCCAAATCATTTTATGAGACCAACATCATCCTGATACCAAAACCCAGCAGAGACTCAGCAAGAAAAGAAAACTTCAGGCCAATATCCATGATGAACATAGATGCAAAAATCTTCAATAAAATACTGGCAAACCGATTGCAACAGCACATCGAAAAGCTTATCCACCATGATCAAGTAGGCTTCATCCCAGGGATGCAAGGCTGGTTCAACATACGCAAGTCTATAAATGTAATTCACCACATAAACAGAACCAAAGACAAAAACCACATGATTATCTCAATTGATGCAGAGAAGGCCTTTGACAAAATTCAACAGCCCTTTATGCTAAAAACCCTCAATAAACTAGGTATTGATGGAACATATTTCAAAATGATAAAAGCTATTTAGGACAAACCAACAGCCAATATCATACTGAATGGGCAAAAACTGGAAGCATTCCCTTTGAAATCTGGCACCAGACAAGGATGCCCTCTCTCACCGTTCCTATTCAATATAGTATTGGAAGTTCTAGCCAGAGCAATTAAGCAAGAAAAAGAAATAAAGAGTATTCAACTAGGAAAGGAGGAAGTCAAATTGTCTCTATTTGCAGACGACATAATTGTATATCTAGAAGACCCCATTGTCTCATCCCAAAATCTCCTGAAACCGATAAGCAACTTCAGCAAAGTCTCAGGATACAAAATCAATGTGCAAAAATCACAAGCATTCCTATACACCAATAACAGACTCAAAAAGAGCCAAATCAAGAATGAACTGCCATTCAGAATTGCTACAAAGAGAATAAAATACCTAGGAATACAACTAACAAGGGACGTAAAGGACCTCTTCAAGGAGAACTACAAACCACTGCTCAATGAAATAAGAGAGGACACAAACAGATGGAGAAACATTCCATGTTCATGGTTAGGAAGAATCAATATCATGAAAATAGCCACACTGCCCAAAGTAATTTACAGATTCAACGCTATCCCCATCAAGCTACCAATGACCTTCTTCACAGAACTGGAAAAATC
This sequence comes from Alouatta palliata, assembly GCA_004027835.1. Taxonomy (NCBI): domain Eukaryota; kingdom Metazoa; phylum Chordata; class Mammalia; order Primates; family Atelidae; genus Alouatta; species Alouatta palliata. Next base: position 18,600 of record PVKV010004522.1, read on the forward strand.
CACCTTAAACTTCATATGGAACCAAAAGAGAGCCCGCATAGCCAAGCCAATTCTAAGCAAAAAGAACAAAGCTGGAGGCATCACACTCCTTGACTTCAAACTATACTGCAAGGCTACAGTAATCAAAACAGCATGGTACTGGTACCAAAACAGAGCTGTAGACCAATGGAACAGAACAGAGGCCTTGGAGGCAACACAACACATCTACAACCATCCGATCTTTGACAACCCTGACAAAAGCAAGCAATGGAGAAGGATTCCCTGTTTAATAAATGGTGTTGGGAAAACTGGCTAGCCATATGCAGAAAGCAGAAACTGGACCCCTTCCTTACACCTTACACTAAAATTAATTCCAGATGGATTAAAGACTTAAACATAAGACCTAACACCATAAAAACCCTAGAAGAAAATCTAGGCAAAACCATTCAGGACATAGGCATAGGCAAGGACTTCATGCCTAAAACACCAAAAGCATTGGCAACAAAAGCCAAAATAGACAAATGGGACCTAATTAAACTCCACAGTTTCTGCATGGCAAAAGAAACAGTCATTAGAATGAATTGGCAACCAACAGAATGGGAAAAAATTTTTGCAATCTACCCATCTGACAAAGGGCTGATATCCAGAATCTACAAAGAACTAAAACAGATTTATAAGAAAAAAACAAGCCCATTCAAAAGTGGGCGAAGGATATGAACAGACAGTTTACAAAAGAAGACATACATGAGGCAACAAACATATGAAAAAATGCTCATCACTGGTCATTAGAGAAATGCAAATCAAAACTACATTGAGATACCAGCTCACGCCAGTTAGAATGGCGATCATTAAAAAATCTGGAGATGACAGATGCTGGAGAGGATGTGGAGAAACAGGAACAGTTTTAGACTGTTGGTGGGAGTGTAGATTAGTTCAGCCATTGTGGAAGACAGTGTGGCGATTCCTCAAGGACCTAGAAATAGAAATTCCATTTGACTCAGGAATCCCATGACTGGGTATATATCCAAAGGATTGTAAATCATTCTACTATAAGGACATATGCATACAAATGTTCATTGCAGCACTGTTTACAATAGCAAAGACCCGGAACCAACCCAAATGCCCATTGATGATAGACTGGACAGGGAAAACATGGCACATATACACCATGGAATATTATGCAGCCATCAAAAACGATGATTTCGTGTCCTTTGTAGGGACATAGATGAACCTGGAAACCATCATTCTCAGCAAACTGTCACATGAACAGAAAATCAAACATTGCATGTTCTCACTCATAGGCGGGTGTTGAACAATGAGAACACATGGACGCAGGGAGGGGAGCATCACACACTGGGGTTTATTGGGGGGAAATAGGGGAGGGCAGTGGAGGGTGGGGAGTTGGGGAGGGATAGCATGGGGAGAAATGCCAGATATAGGTGATGAGGAGGAAGGCAGCAAATCACACGGCCATGGGTGTACCTATGCAACAATCTTGCATGTTCTTCACTTGTACCCCAAAATCTAAAATGCAATAAAAAAATGCCAAGTCATTAGAAATAAAGTAGCCTAGAGAAACTTTAAAGAAAAGTTACTTGGATTAGTTTCTTCCTTTTGAGATGGTGATGTCAATTTTTTGAAATAAAATTTGATTGATTAAAAAATGATTCTGTGTTGGAATAAACTTTGAAAGGTTGGGGTTAAGCCATAATAAGCACGTTTCTTTATCGCTGGATTTTTATACACCTATGTCAAATTTAAACTTCTAGAGGGAGTTAGAGTATGCGGTGTTTCCCAAACTTATCTGACAGTGGAACATTGTGTTTGTAGAACATCTCTGAAGATGCTTCTGTATTAGAGATTGGACTGAGGGAGGAAAGTACTGGGAAACAAAACCATCTGGGCACACGTACATCTCTGACTCAACATGAATTTTCTGTGGAGAAGTATGTGCTGTGCAAAACCATCTGTTTCTATGCTTTTGCATAGTCATTGAAAATTTTTCCTTTTCCCGTTTAGTCTTTTTTTTGTCCTGAGATGGAGTCTTACTCTGTTGCCCAGGCTGGAACGCAGTGGCATGATCTTGGCTCACTGCAACCTCTGCCTCCTGGGTTCAAGCAATTCTCATGCCTCAGCCTCCTGAGTAGCTGGGATTATAGGCACACACCATCACGCCTGGCTAACTTTTTGCATTTTTAGTAGAGACAAGGTTTCACCATGTTGGCCAGGATGGTCTCAATTCCCTGACCTAATGATCTGCCTGCCTTGGCCTCCTAAAGTGCTGGGATTACAGGTGCCTGCCACCACGCCTAGCTGATTTTTGTATTTTTAGTGGAGACAGGGTCTCACTGTGTTGGCCAGGCTTGTCTCAAACCCCTGACCTGAAGTTATCCACCCGCCTTGGCCTTCCATAGTGCTGGGATTACAGGCATGAGCCACTATGCCCGGCCCCTTTTAGTCTTGTAGTGGATGTTCCTTTTGAAAAGTTTTATTTCTCAGTTGACTAAGGGAAAAATGATTTTTCAGAACTCATGTTAAGTAAGCGAGGGAAACAGAGTGCCCTAGACCTGTGACTCTCAAATTCTAACATGTGTAGGGCTCACCTGAGGAGGTCCTCACCCTCTGAGAGATTTTTGCTTCATGGATTAATGGGAGGAAAAAGAAACTGCATTTTTAATAATAGGTGATGGAATTTGTGTGCCCATGTACAGGGGTTAAGTGCAAAGATAACTGTCATCGTCTAACATGTAGGATTAGCAAGAGCCAGCGGGGCTGGGATAGAGAGACTGAGAAAGTCAACGAGGGGAGAGAAAACGGCCGATACTTAGAATCCGTGCCTGCTGAGGGGGCTGGCGCCTGAGGTGAAGGAAATCTAATACTGGTTCTATCTTTATTTAAAATCATGATGTTTTGTTCATAGCAGGTTTCTTTCTGCTATTAAAAAAAAACTATTATTTATCTCAATTACTGAGATTTTTGGCGCTCCTTTAAATTTTGGGTGTGTAGTGCCTTACCCAGTCCTGACCCTAGAATTTCTGATTTTCCCGGAAATTTCCAAGAATAGTCTACTTGCATGACGTGAGTTTGCCCCGCTCAAGTTGAATTCCCTCATAGGTCCTTTTGCCTCTTTATAATCTGTGAGCATTTCTTGCTTTTTTGCAATTGTTGTCACTTGAAGAAAGCACAGAAGTTCTGCTCTGCAGCATCTGAGAATTCAGCCTGTGTTTTTCAGACTGAAAACCACTTCTCTTGTTCTTGCCTTGTGCTTCACGGAGTGTGTTGCCCACCAGCAGCTGCTGGGTCAGGTTCTGATGCTTCTGTCCACTTCTTATACTCTTTTACTTCTTGTTCTTCAATGAATTCATAAGGAGCATCTTGGTTTTTCATTTCAGTTTCTTAGCACTATTTTCATGATAATTACAGTCACTCATTGATAATTCACTGTGTACCAGGCAGGTCCCTTCCAAGGAATATTTCTCATTCTTACAGTGATCTTGGCTATTTCCAGAGGAGAAGCTGGACAGAGGGGCTGACCACACAGTGCAAGGGAATCTGTTGGTTGGCTCATGACAGCGTAACTTAACAGGAGACAGTTTGCCCCCGATATCTTTCTGCATAATTTACACATCACTGTTTGTTAAAGTTGGATTTTTCAAAATTGCTGTTATGTCACATCCTCTATGCACAAGAAAGGACCGATGACTCAAAAGGGATTAAAATAAAAAATGTTGATGAAAAAAGCCAAATGTTGTAAAATATTTAAAGAAATTTATTCCTAGCCAGATGTGAGGACCATGACCCATGACATAGCCCCAGGAGATCCTGAGAACATATGCCCAAGGTGTTTGGTTACAGACTAATTTTATACATGTTATTTTTATTTTTTATTTTTGAGACGGAGTCTCGCTCTGTCACCCAGGCTGGAGTGCAGTATGGCACAACGTTGGCTCACTGCAACCTCTGTCTCCAAGGGATTCTACTGCCTCAGCCTCCCAACTAGCTGGGACTACAAGCACGCACCACCATGCCTGGCTAATTTTTTTTTTTTTTTTTTTTGGTATTTTTAGTAGCGATGAGGTTTCACTGTGTGATGGTCTCAATCTCCTGACCTCATGATCCACCTGCCTTGGCCTCCCAAAGTACTGGGATTACAGGTGTGCGCCACTGCGCCTGGCTGATTTTATACATTTTAAAGGAACAGAGGTTACAGGCAGTCAATATGAGGTAGCAGACCAGCTGGCCCAACAGGATGAAGTAAAGAAACTGGCAACAGTTAGCAGGTGGTGCCCAACTGAAGTGAAGCAGGAACCAGCAGGCAGCACTGAAGGCAAGCACTCGTTGCCCTTGCTGCTCATTAGCATAAGACACTCCCACCAGCATCATGACTGTTTGCAAATGCCAGGGCAATGACCCAGAAGTTACAGCTCCTTTTCTAGAGATTTATGAATAACCCACCCCTTAATTTGCATGTAATTAAAAGTGGGTATAAATACAGCTGCCCACAGCCCATGCTCTGCTGACTCTAGGTGCACTGCCTAGGAGTTAGACTTCATCCACAAGGAGCAGCTCTGTTTCAATAAAAGATTGCTGTCTAACACTACCAGCTTGCCATTGAATTCTTTCCTCAGTGAAGCCAAGAACCCTCCTGGGCTAAGCCCCAATCTCTGGGCTCACCTGCCTGCCCACATCAAATACATGTAAAGTTTACATTGGTTTAGCCTGGAGAGATGGGACATCTTGAAGCAGGGACTTCCATGTCATGAGTGATTGAAAGATTTCCTGATTGGCAATTGATTGACAGAGTTAAATTACTATCTAAATACCTTGAGTCAACAAAAAGGAGTGTCTGGGTTAACATAAGGGGTTATAGAGACCAAGGTTCTTATTATGTAGATAAAGTCTCATAGGTGGCCACCTTTAGTGGCAATAGATGGCAAATGTTTCCTATTTAGACCTTTAAAAGTTGCTGGACTCTCAGCTAATCTCCTTAGGATCAGAAAAAGACCCAGAGAGGGATTGAGATTCTGTACAGAATGTAAATTTTCCTGACAAGAGACAGCTTTGCAGGGCCACTTCAAAATATGTCAAGGAAATGTAATTTGGGGTAAAGTATCTTGATTTCTTTTAGGACCTGCTATCTGTCATGTGATGCTATACTGGAATCAGGTTGGAATTTGGTATCTTACTGCTACAGAGGGTGTGTTTTGTCAGTCTTAAGATTTCTCTTCTGCTGTTAATGCTGGTCAGTTGTGCCTGAACTCCAAAGGGAAGAAGGTATCAGAGCCATGGCCTACCCCTCCTTCCCATCATAGCCTGAATTAGTTTTTCAGGTTTACTTTGAAATCCCCTTGGCCAAGAGAGGAGTCCATTCAGTTGATTGAAGGGCTTAGAATTGTATTTCTCATTTACAAAATGTAAACATATGAAGTGAATGTGCAACTGCAGAATGCAGATCGGCATGAACTGGAAAAAAACGTATCTGGGAGGAGAATGATGATCAAAATCAGCCCAACGAGAGAATTACAAATGGGAAATGCAATAAGAAAATACCAAAAAACAAAAAACAAAACAAAACAAAACAAAAATGTCCCTCCATTTTACTGGCTCATTTGCAACCTGCTCTCGGTTTATTTTCTTTCAAAACTTTTTGCTTTTCTGAGACAGAGTCTGGCTCTGTCACGAAGGCTGGAGTGCAGTGGCACGATCTCGGCTCACTGCAACCTCCACCTCCTGGGTTCAAGTGGTACTCCTGCCTCATCCTCCCAAGTAGCTGAGATCACAGGCATGTGCCACCACACCTGGCTCATTTTTTTTTTTTTTTTTGAGACAGAATCTCTGTTGCCCAGGTTGGAGAGCAGTGGTGCCATCTCAGGTCACTGCAACCTCCACCTCCTGGTTCAAGCAATTCTCTTGCCTTAGTCTCCCCAGTAACTGGGACTACAGGCGTGTGCCACCACGCCTGCCTAATTTTTGTATTTTTAGTAGAGATGGAGTTTCACCATGTTGACCAGGCTGGTGTTGAACTCCTGATCTTAAATGATCCACCCTCCTCAGCCTCCCAAAGTGCTGGGATTACAGGCTTGAGCCACCATGCCCAGCCAAAACTTCAGGTAGTAACTTGAAGCTGTTAATTTGTTCATGTCATTTTCTAACGATACATAGCAACCACGTTAATAAACCAAGTTTTTCTTTTCATGCTGCCCTCAAAGACAAAATAAGTCTTCTAGATGAAATAAATAAATTTCATTACTAAAAGTGGAGATGAAACCAAAACTCCTCCAAGTTCATTGAAAGTTTACCTGGCTGTTCTTTCCACAGCAAGAATACTATTAGTTACACAGTTGTGGGAGAACTTACAAAACCAGCTGCAAAAGTGAATGCCACATAGTTCTGAGCTCAGAGACAAAATGGAGCAGACTACTGGCCACCTTCCTAAGTCATGTGACTCTGTAGGCTGTCACATCATTTATATGGCATAAAATATGGAAGAGCACATCAGTAGTTTTGCTTTACAGCAGTGTAAGTTTGAGGCATATAAAATATGAGTCAGTTCTTGAAAAAGATGGAGAACAGGAGAAGTGCTTGATGGCATTTTGTTCTTATCATTGAAAATTCATACTACAGGAGAAGTTTTTAAAACCGTGTTATTGGTGACTTTGTGTGCCGTGATATAGACCAGACAATGTGCATTGGGGCAGCGTTCATGAAACAACAGCTATGTGTGTGCCAAAAGAGAATCGCCGGAGTGGCAACCCAGATGTCAAAATCAGCTTCAAAAGAGAATTGCTTGATTCCCAGAAAACAGCTGACAGTCAGTGATATGCCTCTGATATTTAGCACTGAAGGAAGGAATTTTTAAAAATGTGACTGTGTAATTAGTGTGACTATGTATACTTCTCAGCATACATCTTCGCAATGTGCCCAGAGAAGAAATGGGCAGGATGGCAAAACACTGCTTTTCCATGCTCAGGTCCTCTGGTTCTTAAGGGGGAAGACTCCAAGGGGAAGGATCCTAGGTGGGGTATAAAATAACAGTAAGACAAAACCTTTCCTTCATTCACAACACATTTATTTTTCTTTCGGAAAAAGAAACTGATGATGTATTATGAAGCACGTTTATATAGCATGTCCAAGTGCTGAATAAACAAAAATTACTTTCCAGAGCTGATACAATGAAAGAGTGGATAAACACAGTGGTGAAAACTGTTTTTCCTTGCTTTTGAAAGGGATATACTCCTTAACTTAGTATTAATGCAGAACAGAAATTAGTCTTCAGTGGAAATTTCTCCATAATTTCTAGGTCCTTCTTCAATTTGCATATCCAAAATTACTTTGAATGTATCAATGTCAATATCATGGTTGTGATATTGTATTGAAAATCTGCAGCATGTTATTATTGGGGGAAACTGGGTACAAGATATGTGGGAATTTCTTCTCTGTTTCTAAAATGGCACATGAATCTATAAATACCTTAAAATTAAAAGTGTAATTTAAAAAAATTTAATGACACTTTGGGAGGCCAAGGCAGGTGGATCACAAGGTCAAGAGATCGAGACCATCCTGGCCAACATGGTGAAACCTGTCTCTACTAAAATATAAAAAAATTAGATGGGCATAGTGGCGCGTGTCTGTAGTCCCAGCTACTTGGGAGGCTGAGGCAGGAGAATTGCTTGAACCTGGGAGGCGGAGGTTGCAGTGAGCCCAGATCACGCCACTGCACTCCAGCCTGGCGCATGGCGACAGAGCGAGACTCTGTCTCAAAAAAAAAAAACCAAAAAAACAAAGTTTAATCAAACAACAACAACAAAAGCATTATGCTGTGATGAATAACCCTGTCTGTAATCTTTGAACAGCTCTGACGGGGCTTCGTTAGGATGAACTACTCCAAGTGGGGTTGCAGAATCAAATAGTATACACATTTTTGCATCTATGTTCATGAGGGATATTGGTCTTTAGTTTTCTTTTCATGTAATCTCAGTCAGGTTTTGGTATCAGAATTATGCCGACCTCATTTTAAAAAGTAAGGAAGTTTTTTATAACCCCTCATGCAATTTATCCTCTTCCACTATAGGAAGTTGTTAATTTCCATATTCCTCTTCTAACGTGTCCCACTTCTGAGAAGGTAATTCTGATGATTGTTACCGTGATCATGAAATACGATACATTTCACTTTATCCTACCTTTTCCTGAACGTGAATGCTGTTCTACTTGTTCTCTCTCTGTTTGTGTAATCATAGCGCATTGTAGTGGATATAGTTTATAGAAAACGTGCAATTTCATCTTGGACTTTTAACCTTGCCTGTCTGGATTTGGCTTCATTTTGACTTCAAGTCTGGTCATTTCTAGCATGATCAACTTTATCCAACCAACAGCAAAATTCAGTGTCACCTTTCTTATACTCAGAAGAAATCATTTCATCTTTTACACATTATTTCTGTTTTTCTCTCCTGGCCCCTTCTCTCCTCCTGCAGAGGGCAGGAGTAGCATAGACCTTCACAGATGCACTTTTTCGCATTCCTAGTTTGCATTACAATCATAGATCTTCCAACCAAAAACGATTCCAAACTTTTAAAATATGTTCTTCAATACAATTGTCATTTCTATACACTTCTCTTCTATTTTTGTTAATTGGTGATACAACTTTTAAAGATGTGCTTTCATGGGTATAATTCTTTTTGTAAGCAGCTAAGAGAAGCAAATAAACTGTCTCATTTTGTTTGATGGTCCTGTGGGCTAAAGCTCCGGCCTGTGTTTTCATGCTTCACGTGGCTCACGATCTTTCGACCTTTCCTTGAGCTGAGCTTTATCGGTGTTTGCGACTTTCATAATTGCTTCAAAAATCTGAATAACCACTTTCCTTCTTCTTTCCATCTTTGCCCCCTTTTCTCTCCTCTCTGGCTCTCCACTGGCCTCCTTCCTCCTCCCTTCTCTTTGTGGGTCTTCAGCTTGCTCTACAGTGGCCTTCTATTCTCATTCTTTTTGGCTTTTATTTGCATGAATTTCACTAGACCCTCTAATGGCACAGTACAGTCATTTTCACCCTGACTTTTACTTTTAGAAGCCTTTGCTCATTGTTCTATTTTTATTTTTGAGACAAGGGGTTACCCTGTCATCCAGGCTGGAGTGCAGTGGTGCAATCATGGCTCACTGCAGCCCCAACCTCCCTGGGCTCAGGTGATCCTGCCACCTCAGCCTCCCAAGTAGCTGGGACAACAAGCACACACCACCATGCCCAGCTAATTTTTGTATTTTTTGTAGAGACAGAGTCTTACTTTGTTGCCCAGGCTGGTCTCGAATTCGTGGGTTCAAGCCATCCTCCCACCTTGGCCTCCCAAAATACTGGGATCACATGTGTGAGCCATGGTGCACAGCCGCTTTGCTCATTCTTAATGATTTAATTGACTTCCTTCTGTTTCCCATCTAATTCCTTTATTTTCCCCATTCATTGTGATCTCTCTTAGAAACACCTCTTTGTTCTTTTACACCTTCATCCACATCCCTGCCTTCATCTGGGTCCCCAAGGCTGCCACAGCAGTGTTTTCTGATGACATGCTTTCCAGCTGTGTCTAGATGATTTTCTTCCCTTCCTTCTTCTGTTTTGTTTTTAAGCCTATTTTGTGGCAAGCACTGGGAATATAAAGGTGATGCTCTTAACACTTTCGTAGGTAAATAAAAGGCATTGTTCTCCTTACCTGAGACATTTCCGACCAGCTCTTGCATAGGAGATCACGTTTTTAGCTGTATTCCTAGTATGTTTTGAGCAGCTGTCACATGGTTACGATCCTTTACTAAAAATAAACAGCATCTGTAGGTGGCTAGCCATCCCCTCCCCTTGTCAGCAACCCTTTCTACACTTTCTGGATGTTCAATATTAAGCCTGTTGGCTACTTTTGCTGGAAGGGCTAATTCATCACCACCCCTTTCTGACCAAGCCTCAAACTCTCCCAAATCCATTGGTTCAGTCCTAAAATGAATAGCCTTACCTGCTAAGTAAAATTCTTTTTGCCATCTTTTAAATCCTAATATATTTTCCAAAGTAAATCCAATTTCTCTGCTAGTCAAATCAATGACCGCTGACATGTCCCTTGAGTTAAACTCAACTTAACTAATAACCGGGGCTCCAGTCATCTGCTCGGCGGCTCCTTTCATCCTTTGAGAATGATTCTCCCTCTGAGGCCATTTTTTCCCTCCCGCCTCAGAGAAGCAGAGCAGGTTAGGACTTTGTGTTGTTTGCCTTTGAATTTCTAGCACCTGGAATAACACTGGGCACGTTGTGGACCATGAGTGAACAGGTGCTGAGTGAATGGATGAATCTCCATGAGCCGCCGGTTGTTCTGAGGCTTCTGTGTCACTTTGAAGTCCTTAAGGAAGACAAAATAGACAAAAATCAGGCTCTGCTGGTTCCTTTCGCTAGCTGCAGATGGCTGATGCATTCAGCCCTGTTTCCTGTGTCTGGAGAACCTTCCCCCTTTTCTTTGTTGCCGGCTCCTACCCCCTTCTCCCAAGCTTGCTCTTGTTCATCCCCTGGGTCTTGGCTTAAATGTCAGTATCAGTTCATCCAGGCGATCATTTTGGACATACCAGGCTTGGCCCCGACCTCCTTTTGTGTGTTCCAGTCTCCCCCGCACTTCCTTTTGATGGTGCCTCACTTTTTCTGTTATTGCCCAGCATCTGTTTTTCCCACTCATCCTAAAATTCCACGGGGTCAGGGACTGAGGCAGTGCTTCACATACACTATTCCTGGTGCAAGTGGGAGACAAGAAGTATTTGCTGAATTAATGAGTCATCATCGGAAGTGACATAAAAAATATCCTTCTGGCCCATCAACAGATGAATGGACAAAGAAAATGTGATTTATTTTTATTATTTATTTTTGGGGGACAGAGTCTTGCTCTGTCACTCAGGCTGGAGTGCAGTGTTGGAATCTCAGCTCACTGCAATCTTTGCCTCCCGGGTTCAATGATTCTTGTGCCTCAGCCTCCCAAGTAGCTGGGATTACAGGTGTGTGCCACCATGCCTGGCTAATTTTTGTAGTTTTAGTAGAGACCAGGTTTCACCATGTTGGCCAGGCTAGTCTTGAACTCCTGATCTCAAGTGATCTGCTCCTTTTGGCTTCCAAGGTCCAGGTATTACAGCCACCGTGCTTGACAAAAAATGTGGTTTATATACATGATGGGATGTTATTCAGCCATGAAAAGAATAAAATCCCGTCATTTGCAGCAACATGGTTGGAACTGGATGCCATTATGTTAAATGAAACAAGCCCGGCATGGAAAGATGAATATCACATTCTCACTCATATGTAGGGGTTAAAAAAGCAGATCTCATGATGGTACAGAGAAGATTGGTGTCTATCGGAGCCTGGAAAGGGGAGGGAGATGGGGAGATGAAAGGGAAAAAAAGGATGTAAGTGTATTTATTGCTACTGAACTATTCACTTAAAAATGGTAAAGATGGTCACTTAAAAAAAATTCTTCTGGTCCTTAGAATGATATACTTAGGCTTGTGAATGCTGAAAATCTGAGACAGGTCTCAGTTAATTTAGAAAGTTTATTTTGCCAAGGCTGAGGACATGTACCTGTGACACAACCTCAGGGGGTCCTGACAACATGTGCCCAAGGTGGTTGGGGTACAGGTTGGTTTTATACATTTCAGGGAGACGTGAGACATCAATTAAAAATGTTAAGATGCGCATTGGTTCTATCCAGAAAGGAGGGACAACTGGAAGCAAGGAGGATGCTTCCAGGTCACAGGTAGCTGAGAGACAAATGGTTGCATTCATTTGAGTTTCTGATTAGCCTTTCCAAAGGAGGCAATCAGATATGCATCTATCTCAGCGAGCCAAGGGAATAGAATGGGAGGCAGGTTTGCCCTAAGCAGTTCCCAGCTTGACTTTTCCCTTTAGCTTAGTGATTTTGGGGCCCCAAGATTTATTTTTCTTCACAGCTATATTTTATGAAAGGGGACCCAGAAGCTGGGTCGTGATGTATGAGTCCATTTTTCACACTGCTGATAAAGACATACCCAAGACTGGGCAATTTACAAAAGAAAGAGATTTAACTGGATTTACAGTTCCACATGGCTGGGGAAGCCTCACAGTCATGGCAGAAGGCAAGGAGGAGCAAGTCACATCTTATATGGATGGCAGCAGACAAAGAAAATGAGGAAGATGCAAAAGCAGAAACCCCTGATAAAACCATCCAATCTTGGAACGTATCTAAAAATAATAAGAGCTATTTATGACAAACCTATAGCCAATATTATACTGAATGGGCAAAAGCTGGAAGCATTCCCTTTGAAAATTGGCACAAGACAAGGACCCCCTCTCGCACCACTCCTATTCAACATAGTATTGGAAGTTCTGGCCAGGACAATAAGGCAAGAGAAAGAAATAAAGGGTATTCGAATAGGAAGAGAGGAAGTCAAATTGTCTCTGTTTGCAGATGACATGATTACATATTTAGAAAACCCCATCGTCTCAGCCCAAAATCTCTGTAAGCTGATAAACACCTTCAGCAAAGTCTCAGCATACAAAATCAATGTGCAAAAATCACAAGCATTCCTATACACCAATAATAGATAAGCTGAGAGCCAAATCATGAGTGAAATCACATTCACAATTGCTACAAAGAAAATAAAATACCTAGGAATACAACTTACAAGGGGTGTGAAGGACCTCTTCAAGGAGAACTACAAACCACTGCTCAAGGAAATAAGAGAAGATACAAACAAATGGAAAAAAAAAATTTCATGCTCACGGATAGGAAGAATCAATATTGTGAAAATGGCCATACTGCCCAAAGTAATTTATAAATTCAATGCTATTCCCATCAAGCTACCACTGACTTTCTTCACAGAACTAGAAAAAACTACTTTAAATTTCATATGGAACCAAAAAAGAGCCCATATAGCCAAGACAATCCTAAACAAAAAGAACAAAGCTGGAGGCATCACGCTACCTGACTTTATACTACAAGGCTACAGTAACCAAAACAACATGGAATTGTACCAAAACAGATATATAGACCAATGGAACAGAACAGAGGCCTCAGAAACAGCACTGCACATCTACAACCATCTGATCTTTGACAAACCTGACAGAAACAAGCAATGGGGAGAGGATTCCCTATTTAATAAATGGTGTTGGGAAAACTGGCTAGTCATAGGCGGAAAACAGAAACTGGACCCCTTCCTTACACGTTATGCAAAAATTAACTCAAGATGGATTAAAGATTCGAACATAAAACAATAAAAACCCTGGAAGAAAACCTAGGCAGGACCATTCAGGACATAGGCAAGGACAAAGACTTCATGACTAAAACACCAAAAGCAATTACAACAAAAGCTAAAATTGACAAATGGGATCTAATTAAACTAAAGAGCTTCTACTCAGCAAAAGAAACTATCATCAGAGTGAACAGGCAACCTACAGAATGGGAAAAAATTTTTGCAATCTGTGCATCTAACAAAGGTCTAATATCCAGCATCTACAAGGAACTTAAACAAATTTACAAGGAAAAAACAAACAATCCATTGAAAAGTAGGCAAAGGATATGAACAGACTCTTCTCAAAAGAAGACATTTATGCAGTCAACAAACATATGAAAAAAAAATGCTCATCATCTAGATCCTTAAGGACCTAGAATGAGAAATACCATTTGACCCAATAATCCCGTTACTGGGCATATACCCAAAGGATTATAAATCATTCTGTTACAAAGACACATGCACATGTTTGTTTATTGCAGCACTATTTACAATAGCAAAGACTTGAAATCAACTCAAATGCCCGTCAATGATAGACTAGATAAAGAAAATGTGGCACCTGTACACCATGGAATATTATGCAGCCATATAAAAGAATGAGTTTTGTCTTTTGCTGGCACGTGGATGAAGCTGGAAACCCTCATCCTCAGCAAACTAACACAGGAACAGAAAACCAAGCACTACGTGTTCTCACTCACAAGTGGAAGTTGAACAATGAGAACACATGAATCCAACGAGGGGAACATCACACACCAGGGCCTGTCAGGGAGTTGGGGGAAAGAGGAGGGAGAGCATTAGGAGAAATACCTAATGCATGCAGGACCAAAAACCTAGATGATGGGTTAATAGATGCAGCAAACCACCGTGGCACATATATATATACTTACGTAACAAACCTGCATGCTCAGCACATGCATCCCAGAAGTTAAAGTAAAATTTACAAAAGGAAAACAAAACCCCATCAGATCTTGTGAGATATTTATTCACTACCACAAGAACAGTATGGGGGACACTGCCCCCATGATTCAATTATCTCCCACAGGGTCCCTCCCACAGCATGTGGGAATTATGGGAGTACAATTCAAGATGAGATTTTGGTGGGGACACAGAGCCCAACCATATCAGGAGGCAACCTGGTACTGTTGTATCTTGTGACTGTTGGAGAATATTGTTGAGAGGACCATGGTGGTCAGTGTGAGAAGAGAAGCAAACTGACTGTGAAAAGCAATGACTACAGCCAAATGGAGGCTGGCCTTACGTCCATGATAATGCTGTAAGATAGAAGTTGGCAAACTCTTTTTATTAAAGACTGGATGATTAATATTTTAGGCTTTGTGGGTCTCTGTTGTTAGTATGCAACTCAACCTTTTTAGTACCAACGCAGCCATAGACCACATGTAAATGAATGCATATGGCTGTGTATAAATAAAACTTTATTCATAGAAACAGGCAGTGGGCTGGGTTTGGTCAACCTCTGTTATAAAGGGATATTAAAATCAAGTGTGCTGAAAAGTTATGAGAAACAGAGTTGTCATACATATACAGTTTTTAAACATATATATTATTTATATAAATCAGGAAATGCTGATCAGACCAAAATAAGAGTGACTCACATTATAATTTCAGCCAAAATACAAATAACAATCACAAATTGCTCTTGCTCTGCAAACCTTGCGGGCTATCTCGTTGTTTGGGGTGAAAACTTTATGTAGTGTGTGCTGTAAATGATGATGTTTAAATGCTTTATGTGTGTGATACACACTATGTCTTTGTTGTAGAAACAAAGCCAGCATGCTTGCCTCTTGGATGACTGAACACACGAGGCATTTTCCAAACAGCATGGGCACACCATGATGCCAAATGTCCTTATTTCTCCATTTGGGATGAAATCAAGTATGTAGGCAGTCAAGAGTTAAATTGTTTAGTGAGTGGCTTCTTTGAAAGGCAAGGAAGGAGATTCAGTGTGGGCCATCTTTATATTCTGTATGTGCTGTTTTTAGAAAGCAAAAATAATGTAGGTCCACTAGTGACTCACCACCATAAAATTGCGTTGAATAAATGAACGGATGAGATAGAGAAGAGGGGGCAGTTTCGACAGCCCTTGTGAAGGAGAACTGGTAGAGCTTGGAGCTAAATGCATGTGGAGTGGGCAGGTGAAGCCTGCCATCTGCCCTGGGAGACTGGATGAAGGTTGACCGGGTGAAGGGTTACCAGGTGTAGATTTCAGAAAAAAAGGGCAGGTTTTAGGAATAAGGACGATGAGTCCCGTTTGTAGAAATTGTTGAGGTGCTTATGAGCTGCCTATGAGAGAAATTGCTGTATGAGTCAGAGGCTCAGGCAAATTGGCTGACTGAAGATATTAATTTTGGGAGCTGCTGTAGCAGAGAAAACAGTGGAGTCAGTTTGCATTGCAGGAAAAGGGAAAGGAAAGGAAGAGACCGTAAGGGCTCCACTCTGTGGAAAACCAATGTTTAAGAGGATGGACTTGGCTGGAACAAGAATAAGACTCCTGTTGCTTGCACGGGAACCACGAGGATGAGTGCTATGTAGTGTCCCCAAGGCCAAGGTAGGACCGAGTGCTTGAACGGTACCATAAACTCAGGTCAGTTGTCCTTTTCCAACCCTTTCTTTAGTTAAAGTCCCTTTAATGTTAATTTTTGCTTTGTAACTTTCAGGATGTGTATTTGACCTGTTGGGTAGACTACATCTCTAGTCTAGGCTATGATTCATCACTTCGGGGAATGTATTTGTGAGCAGAGAAGAAAAGCCTTTGACCACATCTTTAGAGATGATGGTAGGAATGTAGGGATTAGCAAGCACGTGGGGAGGGTCTCATTGGTGGACGTGATGCTGACAGGCAGCCCAGTGTTGTTGTTGAGGGTGTGATGCTGGTGAAGGGTGAGTCTGTCCCCAGAAGACCTGAGGAAAACACCCCAAGTGAGGCTCTTGGTGAATCTAGAAGTTATCATGGCATAGGCATAATTCTCACCTGCCAGCTTCGAAATCTCTTCCTCTTCCTACTTAGGCTTTTCCTTGTTTTGTCTGCACACTGCAGGTGCCTCTCTTGATAGCCCAGTTTAGGGCTTAACGACAGCTCTTCCACCCTCTTTGAGTGGTCTAGGGGAAAAGGTGAAAAATGAGAGAATGCTTTCTCTCTTGCTAGGAGCCTTCAATGATAACCTCATGGAAGGAGAGAGTGGCAATAATGTCCCACAGCAGCACCAATTTCTTCGTTATACCTGCAGTAGTGCTAGATGGGGAAAGTGGTATGTCAGTCTGTGTATCTCAGTTACTCAAGCAGGCTGGGTAACTTGTAAACAGAAATTTATTTCTTACAGTTCCAGAGGCTGGGAAGTCCAAGATCAAGATGTCTGCAGCCTTTAGGGAGTGTCTACTTCTTTATAGACCATGCCTTCTCAGTGTGTTCTCAAACATGGCAAAAGGGCCATGGCCAACAAGCTCCCCTGGGCCTCCCTTATAAGGGCCCTAATCCTACTTATGAGGGTTCTGCACTCATGATCTAATCACCTTCCAAAGTCCCTACCTCTTAATACTATCACATGGGTGTTAGATTTGGACATACGAATTTGGGGGGACACAAATGCTCAGAACACAAAGTATAATGCAATTTCTATACTGTGTCTTTCTAGCGAGTAAGATATAAAATTAAATTAGGAAGAGTACGTATATTTTTGTAAACGGAAAGTCAAACACAGAAGTGAGATAAAGACTTCTAACCCTTTATCCTAATGGTATATGTCTTAAGGGCATCCACCAACTTCTACTGATAAGAATTCCAACTTCAAAGGCTACATAGGGGCATAGGGGATAAGGAACAACACTTTGGGTTCATACAAGTTGGGAGTCGGTTTAGAAACCTTAGAGTAAGGGCTGGATCTCTGATGTCCAAATTCTCTGTTAAAAGGTAAACTAGAAAAAAGAAAAGGCGCCCAAAAAAGTAGATGATGAGGAAATTTGTTTGTTTTAGCCTTGGTTCTGGGTTTAGGGGCTAAAACACAAAAGACTACATTGAGAGTTTACCATAAACTAGTTCATGTGTGGGTGTGAGGCTTGAATTCATACTGCCTGTGAGATGCAAATAAACCCAAATCGAAAATTTAGTTTAAACTAGTTCTGACTTGTAATGTTTCCAGTCATCTAAAAAAGAAAACATGAATCTGTTCTGGAGTAATATCCTCAACCAGGTCTCAGAGAGGTTTGCAAAGTTCCAGGGAAAATGGGCTCAAAAAACAAAACACACGCATGTCGGCAGAAACAATAAGCAACAGAATCATACTTGAAGAGCCTTCTAATATTGGAAATGTCTGATACATAATATAAAATAAGTATGTTTAATATGTATGAAAGAATAACACAGAAATTGGAAATATGATTTAGGGATAATAGGCTCTCAAAGGTGACCAAGGAGATGTAAAGGAAAATCAATGATAAAATTTAGGATGCTGTCCCTCCCCAAATCTCATATTAAAATGTAATCGCCAGTGTTGGAGGTGGGACCTGGCGGGACGTGATTGGATCATGGGGACAGATTTCTCATGAATGGTTTAGGACTATCCCTTGTGGTACTGTCCTTATGAGTGAGTTCTCATGAGATCTGTTTGTTTCAAAGGATGTGGCACCTCCCCTTTTGCTCTCTCACTCCTGCTTTTGCCAGGTGACATGCCTGCTCCCCCTTCACCTTCTGCCATGATTGGAAGCTTCCATAAGCTTCCCCAGAAGCAGATGCCGTTATGCTTCCTGTACAGCCAGCAGAAGCGTAAGCCAATTTAACCTTTTTTCTTATAAATTACTCAGTGTCAGGTATTTTTTTTATAGCAACGCAAGAATGGCCTAATATGGTTGATAAGACGGTGTGGTGTTTGAATCTACCCAAACTGCCTCATAGAAACAAAAAGAGCCACTATAATAGCAAAACTGGAGATTCACATCTATAACAAAACCAGGTGGCAATATGACAAGGTAACCCTGTAAACTCCCTAACACAACTGTGTGCAAACACACCAACAGTGACAGACTCAAGTATTAATGACTCGTGTATCAGAGGGAGTGGAGATGGAACAACTGAGCTTTGAGAACTCCAAGAGCAGGAGAATCTTAAGAATATCAGAGACTTGGCCCAGCACAGTGGCTCATGCCTGTAATCCCAGCACTTTGAACGGCCAAGGTGGGTGAATCACGATGTCAGGAGTTCAATACCAGTCTGGTCAATATGGTGAAACCCCGTCTCTACTAAAAATAGAAAAAATTAGCCGGCATGGTGGTATGTGCCTGTAGTCCCAGCTACTCAGGAGGCTGAGGCAGGAGAATTGCTTGAACCTGGGAGGTGGAGGTTTCAATGAGCCAAGATCGCGCCACTGCACTTCAGCCTGGGTGACAGAATGAGACTCCATCTCAAAAAAAAAAAAAAAACAAAAAAAACCCAGAGGCTCTCATCACCTGTCATTTTATTAAAATTTCTTATTATTTGTATAAGTTTTTCCTTAATTTTTTTCTTATATGTAGATGCATTATTTACTAGAAATGGTTTTATTAATACCTTTTCTTTTCCATTTCTTTTTTTTTTCTTCCAGTACCTTTAACTGCAGGAAATCAATCTTTTCCATTTCTTATGCTTCTATATTTCTCTTTCTAATTGCATAGGCTAATACTTCCAACACAGTGTTAAGGAATAGTGGAGATTGTGAGTATCTTTGTGTCATTCTAAACTTTAGTGGGATAACTTTTAGTGTTTCTTTACTAAGATAATGGCATTGGGGCTTAAGTATATGGGTTTTTGTTTCGTTTTTTCTTTTTCTTTTCTTTTTTTTTTTTTTTAGACGGAGTCTGGCTCTGCCGCCCAAGCTAGAGTGCAGTGGTGTGATCTTGGCTCACTATAACCTCCACCTCCCGGGTTCAAGAGTTTCTCCTGTCTCAGCCTCCCAAGTAGCTGGGATTACAGGCATCCGCTACCAAGCCCAGCTAATTTTCGTATTTTTAGTAGAGACAGGGTTTCACTGTGTTGAGCAGGCTGGTCTTGAACTCCTGACCTTGGGATCTGCCTGCCTCGACCTCCCAAAGTGCTGGGATTACAAGCATGAGTCACTGCGCCTGGCCTGTTTTATGTTTTTTTGAGATGGAGTTTCGCTCTTGTTGCCCAGGCTGGAGTGCAATGGCGTGATCTTGGCTCACTGCAACCTCTGCCTCCTGGGTTCAAGAGATTCTTCTGCCTCAGCCTCCCGAGTAGATGGGATTATAGGCACCTGCCACCGTGCCCTGCTAATTTTTTGTATTTTTAGTAGAGACAGGGGTTTCACTGTTTTAGCCAGGCTGGTCTCAAACTCCTGACCTCAGGTAATCCACCTTCCTTGGCCTCCCAAAGGGCTGGGATTACAGGTGTGAGCCACCGCACTTGGCTGGTATGTATTTTATCAGCATAAGAAAGTATGGGTTTTTAACACAAATAGTTGAATTCTGAAGCCTTTCTGCATCTATGGAGATGAGTACCTAAGTTTTCTTTTTGGCTCTACAGATATGGGAGATTACATTAATGGAATTTCTAACACTAAACCACGTTTGTTTTTCTGGGATAAACCCTTCTTTGTTTTGGTATGTTATTTAAAAATGACCCCTTGAGTTTTGTTTATTAATATTTTAACAAATATTTTTACAGCTGTATTTCTTAAGTGAGATTAGTTGTTGATCTTCTTCTTTTGGTGAAAACATTATCAATGTTATATTCACTCTAATAATGACTACCAGTGACTGCCAAACCCATTAGGTGAAAGTTGATAGGGAGCTTCATGATGCATGACTTGAACAGTCCACTAATCAGTCCTGCCTATAAACACTTCTTAGGAAGTGTTGTTTTTTTGCCAAATATTTGAACCTGAATTTAATCTGGTTTACAGCAATTATAAAGGATTCAGTCTGAATGACACCGTACAGATTTAATAAGCAAAATCTAGAATGAGTATAACTATAGGACAAATGGCCCGGTTTATTCAAGAACTAGATTGTAAGAATAAACAGGAGGGAGAAGCTGTGGATTACTAGACATTTAAAAGACATGTTAGCTAAATGCAGGTGTAAGGCTTATTTACATCCTGATTCACACAAATCAAAGATTTCAAAAAAAATCTTGCACAAGGTCCAGGCTCGGTGGCTCATGCCTGTAATCCCAACTCTTTGGGAGGCTAAGGAGGGCGGATCACTTGAGGTCAGGCGTTTGAGACCAGTCTGGTCAACATGACGAAACCCTGTCTCTACTGAAAATACAAAAATTTGCTGGGCGTGGTGGCAGGCACTTGCAATCCCATTTACTTGGAAGACTGAGGCAGGAAGAATTGCTTGAGCCTGGGAGGCAGAGGTTGCAGTGAGCTGAGATTGGGGTACTGCACTCCAGTCTGGGTAACAGAGCGAGACTACATCTCAAAAAAACAAAACAAAACAAAACAAAACAAAACAAAACAAAACAAAACAAAACAAAACAAACAAAGAAAAACCAAAAAAAAAAAAAAAAAAAGGTAGCACAAGGTAGTTGGGGAAATTTGAACACTGAGTCTGTATTTGATGATATTAAGTAACGATTACTTTTTAGGTGTGATAATGGCATTTTATTTTTTAAAACTCTTTATCATTCATTGATATATATTGAGATATTTATAGATGAAATCATATGATGTCTGGAATTCGCCTCAAAATAATGCAAGGTGGGGCAGATGAGTGAGCACATCTCTCATGCAAATTTGACCATAATTTTCATAATTGTTGAAGCTAGGCCATGGGTACTTGGGGTCCATTATATTATTATGTTTTATATATGTTTAAAATTTTATAAAATAAACTGTAAGTATATTAATAAACAAATAACGACATGCATTTACTTGTAGTGTAGCATATATCACATTGCAGTTTGATTACTGTGCCTATGATCGCCTTCCCATCTTAAATCATTAGCCTCACCCCTACTCTGACAAAACAGAAAGCAGAAGGCTAAAAGTTAATGAGCTAAGCGTTTGCCTCAGGAAGTAGGAATGATAACAGTAAAATGAATTAAAAAATAGTGAGGAAAAGAAAAATGAAGATGTAAGAGCAGAAATTAAAGAAATAAACATGTAATACAAAGTAGCATAAAGCCAAAAATTGGTTATTTGATATTATTAATAAAATTGCCAAACCTCTTGGCTGGGTTTGATGGCTCACTCTTGTAATCTCAGCACTATAGGAGGCCAAGGCGGGCGGATCACCTGAGGGCAGGAGTTCAAGACCAGACTGGCCAATGTGGCGAAACCCTGTCTCTACTAAAAGTACAAAAATAGCTGGGTGTGGTGGTGGGCGCCTGTAATCCCAGCTACTCAGGAGGTGGAGGCAGGAGAATCACTGAACCCAGGAAGTGGAGGTTGCAGTGAACCGAGACGACGCCACTGCATTCCTGCCTGGGTGACAGAACGAGACTCCGTCTCAAAAAAAAAAAAAAATTACCAATTCTCAAATAAAGTTAATTGAAGAAAACTCAGAGAAGGCACAAATACACAATACTGGTACTAAAAAGGGAGATGTAACTGCAGATGCAGCTGGTTACAAAGATTAGAAAATATCATAAACAACTTTTGCTAACATATTTGAAAATTCAGAGTAAATGGACACGGACTTAGAAAAATATGTATCCAATGAATTTAAGATGAAGGAACTTGAATCAGTAGTTAATTGTTTGCCTGCAAGAGAAACACCAAACCAAACAGAGGTGTTTTAATAAAACTTCAAAGAAGTATTTTACTTGTAAAGAAACTCTTCTAGTGAGCTGAGATTGTGCCATTGCACTCCAGCCCAGGCAACAGTGTGAGACTCCATCTCAAAAACAAAACAAACAAACAAACAAACAAACAAAAACTCTTCCAAAGAATAGAAGGAAAACAATAACTCATTTTTCTGAGGACAATGTAATTTTAAAACCAAAATTGCAAGGACCGTATGAAAGAGAAAAATCAGTCATTGATTTAGAACCCAATTCTAAATAAAATTTTAGTATCTCTAATCCAGCAATGTAGTAATCAAATACAGATACACGCATTCACAAATGTAAATACAAACAAATTATTAAGCCCAGTTGTGCAAGATTGGTTGAATGTTAGGCAATATAAAGATTTTACTCATTATATCAAAATACTAAAAAAGGAATGACATATGATTGTCTCAATATATAAAAAAGCATGGGTGCGGTGGCTCACACCTGTAATCCCAGCACTTTGGGAGGCTGAAGTGGGCGGATTGCGAGGTCAAGAGATTGAGACCATCCTGGCCAACATGGTGAAACACCGTCTCTACTACAAAATACAAAAATAAGCTGGGCGTGGTGGCCTGCACCTGTAGTCCCAGCTACTCAGGAGGCTGAGGCAGGAGAATTGCTTGAACCTGAGAGGCAGAGATTGCAGTGAGCCGAGATTGCGCCACTGCACTCCAGCCTGGTACCTGGTGACAGAGCAAGACTCTGTCTCAAAAAAAAAAAAGCATTTGAGAAAATTTAACATCTGTTTGGATTAGAAGACTCAACATAGTAAAGATGTCAATTTTCCCCAACTGGTCTTGAGTTTAATGCAGTTTCTATCAGAATCCCAGACAGAATCTTTGTAGATAAGCTTATTCTATTATGGAAAGGCACAGGCCCTAAGCAATCTTGTGAAATAAGAATAAAGTGGAAGAAATCACTCTACCCAATGTTATGGCTTACTCTATTACTATAGTAATCAAGACAATGTGGTATTGGCAGAAGGATAGATCTATATCAATGGACCAGAAGAGATAACCCCCCAAAAAAAGACCCACACAAATATGGCCAATTGATTTTTGACAAAAATACAAAAGGAATTCAATGGAGGAAGGATAGTCTTTCAGCAAATGGTGCTGAAGCAATTTGACATTCATAGCAAAAAAAAAAAGAGTCTCATACCTTGCATAAGTCTCATAGCTTATGCAAACATTAACTCAAAATGAGTAAAAGACTTAATGTAAAATATAAAACTATAAAAATTTTGGAAAAATATTATAGCAGAAAATCCTTGGGAATTAGATCTAGGCAAATAATTCTTAAACTTGACATCAGAAGCACAATCCACAAAAGGTTAAATTGAAAAACTAGACCTCATCAAAATTAAAAAGTATTGCAGTGCAAAAGACCTCGTGAAGAAGATGAAAAGTCAAGCTACATACTTGGAGAAGGTATTTACAGATGACATATCGGACAAAGGACTTGTATCTAGAGTATATGAAGAATTCTCAAAACTCAACATTTTTTTTTTAAACCCAAGCAATCCGGTAAGAAAATGGGCAAAAGTCATGAACAGACATTTCACTGAAGAAGATATACAGATGGCAGATAAGTGCATGAAACAGTGTTCAACGCCATTAGCCATTAGGGAAATGCAGACTAAACCGTTGTGAAATTTTACTACACACCTATCATAATGACTTAAAAAATAGCAATAATGCCAAATGATGGTGAGAATGTGGAGAAAGTGGATCATTCATATATTGCTGGTAAGATGGTACAGCCACTCTAGAAAACAGTTTGTCAGTTTCTTACAATACTAAACATCTGTTCACCATATAGCCGTGGGCAATTGCATTGTTGGACTTTTTTTCCCAGAAAAATGAAAAGTCATGTTCCCACAAAAACTTTATGTGGACGTTTAAAGTAGGCTTTAATCATAACAGTCCCAAACTGGAAACAATGCAAATGTCTCCTAATGCATGTACGGTCAACACGCTGTGGGATTAGTATATCCATAGCATGGAGAACTACTCAGCGATAAAAAGAAACAAACTATTGAGAGATTATGCATACATGCAGCAATCTGGATGGATCACAAGGGAGTTATTCTGAATGAAAAAAAAGCCAATCCCCAAAGGTACACACTCTATGATTCCATTTCTATAACATTCTTGAAATGACAACATTATAGAGATACAGATAAATTATTGATTGCCAGAGCTTGGGGCAGGGGCTAAGGGAGGTGGCTCTGGCTATAAAAGTACCCTCGTGACTGAAATGTGCTGTATCTTGACTGTGGTAATGGTTCCGTGAATCTACACATGTGACAAAATTGCAGAGAATTAAATATACACACACAGAAGAGTGTTAGTAAAACTGGTGAAATCTGAATGAGATCCCTGTATTGTATTCATATCAGTTTCCCGGTTGTGCTTTTGTACTGTAGTGATGCAAGATGATACCCACTGAAGGATATATGGAATCTCTGTCACGTCTCACAGCTGTATGTGAGCCTAGAGTTATTTCAAAAGTTTAAAAAGTTCAATATCTACTCATGATTAAACAAACAAACAAAAAAAAAACTAGAGTACAACTCTTAGCCTTCCTGGATTTTAAGAGAAATTCTTTATTATGCTGAAGTGCATCAACAAACAAAAAAGCCAGCAAACTTCGTAGTTACTGACATAATATTAAAAGTACTCCTGTAAAATTAGGATCAAGATAGGGTATTCATGGCCAGGTGTGGTGGCTCACGTCCGCAATCTCAGCACTTTGGGAGGCTGAGGCGGGGGTAGAGAGGGATCACTTGAGGTCAGGAGTTCAAGACCAGCCTGGCCAACATGGTGAAACCCCCATCTCTACTAAAACTACAAAATTAGCCAGGCATGGTGGCACATGCCTGTAACTGCAGTTACTTGGGAGCCTGAGGCAGGAGAATTGCATGAACCCGGGAGGCAGAGGTTGCAGTGAGCCGAGATTGCACCACTGCATTCCAGCCTGGGTGACAGAGCAAAACTCCCTCGTAAAAAGGAAAAAAAAGGGGTATTTACTATCATCACTGTGGTTCCACAGTGTACTGAGGGGCCTACCAAGCCCAGTGAAACAGAAAGATGAAATGAAACATGTAAGAGTCAGAAAGAAAGTAACAGAACTGTCATTATAAGCAACTGATATTATTGTCTATGCAGAAAATTTAAGAATCTTTGAATAGGGGAATTTAATGGGTTGTTTCAGAAAAAAATCTCTCCTGGTTTCTTCCTTCTGCCAACTTGATTCATAACCAACTTGCAGGTGTAAAAGTGCCACTAGTCATAGAGCCTCACTAAAATAAGGAACTCCTAAAGCAGGAATTTAAATGAAGCAAAGATCATGACCTCATCCTTTGAAGCCCCTTTGCATCTCCATCAAAATTTCATCTGCCTCCTTATCCCCCCTAGGTAAATGTGGACTAGTATTTAAGACACAAAATGATCTATTTAACGTTATCATTTTTAATATTAATTATTAGAATCGTGATGATATTCACTATGATTTGGAAATTCACTTGTATGCAATTTTATCCGTATTACGGTCATACAAACGTTTGTAGATTGATGTGCCTGAGAACTTAGCCTCCATTTATGACATTGTTTCTTTGGGAAAACACAATTCGAATGACAAACAGTCCTTTGGAAGGCAGCCCATTTGTAGGTCAGAGACCTCGGTGAAGGCAGAAGTCAGCGTCCCAGAGCCGCTGTCTGTGTCTCTGTCTCTGAGACAGAGAACATGACCTTATTTGGATACAGTTTTGCAAATGCGATTACATTAAGGTTCTCGAGATGAGATCAGCCTGGATTATCAGGGGCTTCAATCCAGTGACAGGTATCACAGGACACACAACGAGAAGAGACACAGAGGCCACGTGAAGGTGGAGGCAGAGATGAGAGTGATACTGCCAGGTCCAGGAATGCCTGGAGCCACCAAAGCTGGGAGAGGCAAGGAAGCAGCCTCTTCTAGTAGCTTTGAGGGAACTGTGGCCAACACCCTGATTTCAGACTTCTGATCTCCGGAATTGTGAGAGAATAAATTTCTGTGGATTCAAGTCTCCACGTTTGTGGTAATTTGTTTCTACAGACTTAAGAAACAAAGACAGTGTATTCTGTGAGCTCTTCACGTAGGAGCAATGAGTGCTGCCAGCTTCCACTTGATTCTGTTACCAGGGCCTTGGTAGACCGGTGTGTGCCATGTGTTGAGCTTAGAGCTGCATATGGCTTCTCAATTGATCTGTATAGCAAACCTGTGTTCTCACTTGGAAATACAGTGACTGGGGTTT
This sequence comes from Alouatta palliata, assembly GCA_004027835.1. NCBI lineage: Eukaryota > Metazoa > Chordata > Mammalia > Primates > Atelidae > Alouatta > Alouatta palliata. The sequence continues at coordinate 44,924 of PVKV010004522.1, forward strand.
TGAGAGATTTGTATGCACAAAGACACGCAAATAATCATCGCTGGGCTCGGTGGCTCACACCTGTAATCCCAGCACTTTGGGAGGCTGAGGCAGATGGATCACCTGAGGTCAGGAGTTCAAGACCAGCCTGGCCAACATGCTGAAACCCCGTTTCTACTAAAAATACAAAAATTGGCTGGGCGTGGTGACAGATGCCTGTAACCCCAGCTGTTCGGGAGGCTGAGACAGGAGAATTGCTTGAACCTGGGAGGCAGAAATTGCAGTGAGCTGAGATTGGGCCACTACATTCCAGCCTGGGCAACGGAGCGAGACTCTGTCTAAAAAAAAAAAAAAAAAAAGACATACAGGTATTCATACTAACTACTACTGCTCATTGAACATCTGCTGTGGGCCAGATGTGCTAAGATCTGCAGAAGTATCCTCATCTAAGTCTGCAGCAACTGTCTGAGGTAGGTGCTGCTTACTCATTCACTCCTGGCACTGATATTTATGCGTGCCTGCTGCATGCCTGCCCTGTCCGGGAACCAGATAGAGAGTAAGCCCTCCCTCACGGAGCTTGCATTTTCATATGCTGAAACAGTCAATAAACAAGTGACTCAAAATTATGTTTGGTGGTGTTAAGAGCTACTGAGAAAACCAAATCAGAGAAGGAAGAAAGATGAAATGTAGGAGTCATGGCTTTAAGACCGAGAGTGGTGAGAACTGTCTCTATTTCACACGAAGAGTAGGAGGCTCTGAGAGGGGAAGTGACCTTCCCAAAGCGACACAGCTGTCACAGCTGTAAAGAAGGATCTGACAACTGTTGAATGCGGGAGGTGCTTTAAAGTCGTTATTCCTAACCCAGTACCGTTACTCTGCCAAGTAAATGACACATGCGTATTATATATATTTTATACTTATATACATGTCAGCTTTACTGAAGTATAATTGACAAATACAGTTTTATATATTTTAAACTGTACAATGTGATGATTTCATAGATGTATATATTGTGAAATGATTACAATGAAATTAGCATATTCATCACTTCACATAGTTACCATATATCCATTTCATCAAATAGATTATAAATATAGGCAAGGACCCTGGGGCTCAGAAAGGTGAAGTGACCTGGCCAAATGCAGGTGACTTGCCCGAAATCCAGTTTTCCAGGCACATGCTCCTTCTACCATCATAAATCAATGCCTGCATGGCAGAAACCTGACCTGAGGATAAACTGGGTGCTGTAGGTTCCGTCAATTTCCATGACAGAGCCTGTCAGTTGCAGCTGCAGAAATATCAGAAAGCTCCCTCTCTCCTATCCAAAGAGATTGATACTTAAGGCTCAGCTGGAAGCACATAGAGAACCTATTTCCTTTTCTCTATAAATCCTCCTGGTCTTACTAATTTTTGTTGATTGTTGGGGGGTAAGGCTTGGGAGTAGATGGGGGTTACTTTTTTTTTTTGAGATGGAGTCTCACTTTGTTGCCAGGGCTGGAGTGCAGTGGCGTGATCTCAGCTCACTGCAACCTCTGCCTCCCAGGTTCAAGTGATTCTCCTGCCTCAGCCTCCTGAGTAGCTGGGACTACAAGTGTGTGCCACCAAGCCTGGCTAATTTTTGCATTTTTAGAAGAGATGACGTTTCACCATGTTGGCCAGGATGGTCTCGATCCTATGACCTTGCGATCCCCCTGCCTTGGCCTCCCAAAGTGCTGGGATTACAGGCGGGAGCTACTGCACCCAGCCAGGGGTTACATTTTTATTCCATAATTTTATTTCTTAAGGAATAAGTTACTGTCACAAAAAAATTCTTGATTACATATGATGCTAGTATTTGATTTTGAACCTATTTTTAAAAATGTTCTTGTTGATGGTAATTTATGTGTTCAATATTTTGTCTGTGCCTCAAACTGTGAGAATGTGCCATCTAGTGGCTTTATGCTGAAATTACTTTTTCTTTGTAATTCAATGTTTGGTAGCAGAATTTCAGAATGTTTCTCTTTATTTAGAAACAGAATATTGCCAATCAGAGTTGTACAAAGAAACAAACCTTTGATATTAAAAAATCAAAGTTTTGAACAGGAATTCTACATGCACAGGAAACTAGGTTGTAGGAGAATTAACAACAATTTAAGAATCAATTAGAGGTGTTATTGAGCCTCTAATGATGAAATTGCCCATGCTTTTCTGAAAATATTTATGTAATTGTGAGATTAAATGGAACAGAGAGATCATCAGTGTCTAGTTGGTTTAAGTCATAGAACTATCCAATTATATAACTGTTAGTTTTCCATTCTTTCTGGCCAAAAGATAGACAGTATTTCTCTCTCAGGTCATGCAAGTCTAGGGGCCAGATGGGGTTTCATTAATAGTTAAAAAAATAAGGGTGTTTCTCTGCTTGTCTCTATCCACTATTGTGAGACCTTCAGCTTCTCCTTAGAGTCTGCTCACCCCTCAACATGTGGGGTGGTTTCCCATGTGCTGGTGGTCACAGGTCTTCGTGTGATGCAGTGGGCTCCAGAGGTAGACCACCTGGACTTGGCCTTGGGCAGGTTATTAAAATCTCTGTGCCTCGGTTTCCTCATTTGTCATGGAATTCTTATGAGGATAAAGTGAGACAATAGAAGCAAAATGTTTATTTTAGCACATAGCCTGACATGCCTTAAATGCCAGTATAGGTTTGCTCTTAGGATTCCACCTCCATATAGTGCCTGCTGTTTTCTCTGTCTCTGGCTATCGTCTCTGATTCTAACTCCATCTTCTATAGTGATGTCAACTATGAGGGCTCAGCTCTTGAAGGGCCCCTGGAGATGCTGGGCCTGGATGCTGTCCGCTGGCTCACGTAGGCAGGTGCATTGCTCTGCTGAAGATGCTCCGTAGGTCCTAGCATCTGAAATAGATGAAGCCTTTGATGGGTCACAGCCTCCAAGGTAGATGTGTTGAACTCTGACCAACATTTCTGTGTCACATTCTGTCATACTGGACCTGAGTGGAGGTACTTTATGCTTCCACTGTCTTGCTGATGTCTTTTTGACATTATAACTTCTCCCCAGGAGTCATAAATTACTGACAATTACTATAACCAAAAGCATTTAGAAGTGGTATTGCACAGCAGTCAAAACTGGGGTCCTTGGAGACTAGTTGGGCTCAGAACTCTGCTGGTTGTCATCTGTGTAACAGTAGGCAACTTATTCTGTGCCTCTGTTCCTTCATCTGTAAAATGGGGATTAAAAAATTAGTGCTTTATTTATTGCGAGGTGCTGATATGGTTTGGCTGTGTCCCGTCCCAAATCTCATCCTGAATTCCCATGTGTTGTGGGAGGGTCCTGGTGGGAGGTAATTAAATAATGGGGGCAGGTGTTTCCCATGCTGTCTTGTGAAAGTGACTAAGTCACACAAGAGCTGATGATTTTAAAAAGAGGAGTTTCTCTGCACGAATGCTCTTCACTTATCTGCCTCCATGTGAGACATGCCTTTCATCTTCTGCCATGATTGTGAGGCCTCCCCAGCCACTTGGAATTGTGTGTCTGTTAAACTTCTTTCTTCTGTAAATTGCGCAGTCTTGGGTATGTCTTTACCAGCAGCATGAAGACAGACTAATACGGTACATTGGTAGCAGGAGAGTGGGGCGCTTCTGAAAAAGTACCCACAAATGTGGAAGTGACTTTGGAACTGGGTAACAAGCAGAGGTTGGAATAGTTTGGAGGGCCCAAAAGAAGACTGGAAAATGTAGGAAAGTTTGGAACTCCCTAGAAACTTGTTGAATGGCTTTGACCAAAATGCTGATAATGATATGGACAATGAAATCCAGACTGAGGTGGTCTCAGATGGAGATGAGAAACTTGTTGGGAACTGGAGCAGAGGTGACTCTTGTTTGGTTTTAGCAAAGAGACTGGCGGCATTTTGTCTCTGGCCTAGAGATTTGTGGAATTTTGAACTTGAGAGATGATTTTGGGTATCTGGTGGAAGAAATTTCTAAGCAGCAAAGCATTCAAGAGGTGTCTTGGGTGCTGCTGAAGGCATTCAGTTTTATAAGGGAAGCAGAGCATAAAAGTTTGGAAAATTTGCAGCCTGACAATGCAATAGAAAAGAAAATTCCATTTTCTGAGGAGAAATTCAAGCTGGTTGCAGAAATTTGCATAAGTAACAAGGCACCAAATGTTCATCACCAATACAATGGGGAAAATGTCTCCAGGGCATGTCAGAGACTTTTGTGGCCCAGCTCATCACAGGCCTGGAGGCCTAGGAGGAAAAAATGGTTTTATGGGTCTCGCCCAGGATCCCTGTGCTCTGTGCAGCCTAGGGACTTGGCTGTCTATCTCAGCCACTCCAGCTGTGGCTGAAAGGGGCCAATATAGAGCTGTGGTGTGGCTTCAGGTGTAAGCTTCAAGCCTTGGCAGCTTCCATGTGGTGTTGAGCCTGTGGGTACACAGAAGTCAAGAACTGAGGTTTGGGAACTTCCAGATTTCAGAAGATGTATGGAAATGCCTGGGCAGAAGTTTGCTGTGGAGGTGGGGTCTTCATGGAGAACCTCTGCTAAGTCAGTGTGGAAGGAAAATGTGGGGTGGGAGCCCCCACACAGAGTCCCAACTGGAACACCCCCTTAATGGAGCTGTGAGAAGAGGGCCATCATCCTCCAGCCCCCAGAATGGTAAATCCACTGACAGCTTGCACTGTGAGCCTGGAAAAGTTGAAGACCTCAATGCCAGCTGTGAAAGTAGCTGAGAGGCAGGCTGTACCCTGCAAAGCTACAGGAGCAGAGCTGCCCAAGACTATGGAAACCCATCTTTTGCATCAGCATGACCTAGATGTGAGTCTTGGAGACAGAGGAGATCATTTTGGAGCTTTAAGATTTGACTGCCCTGCTGGATTTCAGATTTGCGTGGGGCCTGAGCCCCTTTGTTTTGACCAGTTTCTCCAGTTGGTATGGCTGTGTTTACCCAATGCCTGCACCCCCATTGTATCTAGGAAGTAACTAACTTGCTTTTGATTTTATGGGCTCATAGGTGGAAGGGACTTGCCTTGTCTCAGATGAGATAATGCTGAAATGAGTTAAGACTTTGGAGGACTGTTGGTAAGGCATGACTGGTCTGGAAATGTAAGAACATGAGATTTGGGAGGGGCTGGGGCAGACTGATATGGTTTGGCTGTGTCCCACCCAAATCTCATCTTGAATTCCCATGTGTTGGGATATGATGGTTTTGAAAAGGGAAGTTTCTCTGCACAAGCCGTCTTCTCTTGTCTGCACCATGTGAGACTTCCCTTTCACCTTCTGCCATGATTGTAAGGCCTCCCTAGCCTTGTGGAACTGTAAGTCAATTAAGCCTCTTTCTTTTGTAAATTGCCCAGTTGTGGGTATGTCTTTATCAGCAGCATGAAAATGGACTAATACAGGTACAGTGGGTTGAATACTGTATTCCTAAAATTCATGTCCACCTAGAACCTCAGCTTGTGACTTTACATTTAAAAACCCCTTTGGGCCGGGTGCTGTGGCTCATGCCTGTAATCCTGGCACTTTGGGAGGCCGAGGCAGGTGGATCACCTGAGGTCTGGAGCTCGTGACCAGCCTGACCAATGTGATGAAACCTGTCTTTACTAAAAATACAAAAAGTTATCTGGGCATGGGCACCTGTTATCCCAGCTACTTGGGAGGCTGAGGCAGGAGAATTGCTTGAACCTGGGAGATGGAGATTGTAGTGAGCTGAGATGGTGCCATTGCACTCCAGCCTGGGCGACAGTGAGAGACTCCATCTCAAACAATAACAACAACAACAACAACAACAAAAAGCCCTTTGCAGATGTAATTAGATGAGGATCTTGAAATAAAATCCTCCTGGATTTAAGGTGGCCTCTGAATCCAATGCCTGATGTTCTTACAAGAAGGAGAGAGACACAGACACACACAAATGAGAGCTCATGTGAGGACTGATGTGAGGATGGAGGCCGAGTTGCGAGTGATGTGGCCACACACCTGGGAAGGCCAGGAGCTACCAGAGCCCGGAAAAGGCAAGGAGGATCTTCCCCAGGAAGCTCTGAAAGGAGCATGGCTCTGCCAACACCTTGATTTCAGACTTCTGAACTCTGAGAGAACACATTTCTGTTGTTTTAAGCCACCCAGTTTGTGGTAATTTGTTATGACAGTGCTAGGAAATTGATACAGGAGGTTACCAGGGTTAAACAAATTACTTTGTAGAGGGTCCTTAAAACTGTTCTTTGCACAAATTGGAAACAGGCATGTGTCAGCTGTTACCTCTTTGAAGGCAATTTAGCATAGCGGGTCATGGCTTGGGCAGTTGTCACTGACAGACTAGGCTCTCCTGGAGCCTGTGGAGACCTGGCTCTGTAACTTACCAGCTGTGTGACTTTAGGGGAAGTTCTGCAACTTCTGAAGGTGATGGTTGCCTTATGAATAAAACAGGGTAATCATAGTTGCTGTCTCCTAGGTTGATTGTAAAGACAAAAATAAAAAATGCAAGCGTTCCACACACGCTCAGCATTAGAATGTGAGCCCCCCATGTTGTTGGGTCAAGCATGTGCAGCTGGCTTGTTCCCTTTCAGGATATCTCACTTCCTGAAGCCACCTGGGTTCCTTATGTCATAAGGCCCTCAAGCTCCCATCCTACGGGTCCTCAAGACATGCATGAATCCTGGGTGAGCACAGTTCAGACCAAAACCAGGAACTCCATGGTATTGTTATAGGAGTTATTAAGAAATTGTTTGAGGCAGATGAGAGGAAAAGGGGTTCTTGGAAGGTTTCTGTTGCTTTTAAAGCAGCTCCAGAAACATTTCTTGTCTAGCGGGAAAGCCCCAGCTCTTCGAGCCTGGCCAGCAACATTTGATATGCAAATACCTGTCATTAGAAACTGGGTTCACCCTATAAATCGTTCTACTATAAAGACACATGCACATGTATGTTCATTGCAGCCCTGTGTACTAATAGCAAAGACCTGTAACCAACCCAAATTCCCATCAGTGATAGATTGGACAGAGACAATATGGTACATATACACCATGGAATACTACACAGCCATAAAAAACGATGAGTTCGTGTCCTTTGTAGGGACTTGGATGAATCTGGAAACCATCATTCTCAGCAAAGTGACCCAAGAACAGAAAGCCAAGCACCGTATGTTCTCACTCATAGGTGGGTGTTGAACAACGAGAACACGTGGACTCAGGGAGAGGAGCATCACACACCAGGGATAGTTGTGGGGGTAGGGGAGAGACAATGGGGGTTAGGGAGGGAGGGAAGGGTGGGGAGGGATAACATGGGGAGAAATGCCAGATATAGTATGCACCAAAAGTAAAATAAATAAATAAATAAATAATAATAAAAAAGAAACTAGGCTCACCCAAACAAGGTAATTCCCACAGTTGTCCTCTTCCCCTGCCCTCAAAATGTGTCTAGCAGCATGGCTGCCCCCACATATCCCCACATGTGTAGAACATCATGGCACCCTGTATTTGCATATTAAAAGGCTAGGGTGGGAGGGTCGGTTTTTTCACTGCTATGTGAATGACATGCCTGGTTAAACCAATCCTCTGAACCCTATGCAAATCAGACACCGCCACCTCCAGCCTTCTCATATAACTAGCTGGTATTGGCAGCACTCAGGGTTTCCTGTCTTGGCTTTGGAACCCGTTCCGTCTGTCCCTGTTCAGGGGAGCGTCTTCCTTCTTTCTTGCCTATTAAACTCTCCATTCCTTAAAACTACTCCACGTGTACCTGTGTCGTTTTATCTAAACCGATGCGAGGACCGAGAACTCTGGTGTTCCTCCACTCATCTGAGCCGTATCAGTACAAGCAAAGTGCATTTGTGTTTAAGAATTATAGGTCATTAAGCAGTTCAAGGTGTTACCATCCGCATTGCAGATTGCTCCAGGAAATGCCCTGGTGGGAACTGGGCTGGGGAACTGAGTTGTAGCCCCAGCTCCACAGCGAACCTGCTGCCTGGCGTTAGCCAATCAGGGTTCACTCATGTCACCTGTGAAACAATGCTGTGGAACAAGATCACCTCTGCGATCTCTTTACACTCGAATATCCTCAGCTCTACAAGGAAGCAAAGCTTCCATCTTTCAAGCCAGGACTCTAAAGTTGGTGCTGAAGGTAATCTCAGCTGCTTTGGATCTTTCCTGTGTCCAAACTCCAGGTAGCAGCTGGCAACTAACTTGCTAATCATCTACCCCTATATTTAACAGATGCCTGTTGAGTTGCAGCCTTGAAGTCGCTCCAAGTAGCAGGCCAGGCACGTCCGCGAAGGAATGATTCTGTTGCGAACAAGAGAAACGTCCCTTGGAACGTCTTCCACAGTGTCTCACCTTGAGGCAGGTAAGAACCAGGTGCCCTTTGGATTTCAGGAAATAAAACGTGAGTTGAACACATGGAGGAGGCGTTGTAGGGGTGGTTTAAGCACCAGCCTCCATGATCTGGGGTGTACTAGAATGAATTAAGATTTATAGGGGGCTTTTAGTGCTGGCTCTGCTCCTGTGCTATTTTGGGAAGTAACTTATCTTTTAGTCTCAGCTCCTCATGTGTTTAATGGAACTCAAAAGCCCTCCTAAATTGGCTAAGATTATGTTGGCTGCATGAAACAGAAAAACTGACTCAAACTGGTGAATAAGGAAATGTAGTTTCTCCTGCAGGAGAGGTTTCATACAGTAGTGACCTCACATCAGCCATGGCAGCCTCCACAGTTGTCTTTCACTGCATCTGTCTTAGCATTCAGGAGTCTTTTTCAGCAGAGTTTTCCTGGAGGAGAAGGGGTTGAGTAATAAGCATCCACTTCTGGGCAGGGAGTGGAGTCTGTGGCCACTGCTGCTCTCAGCTGTGTAGAGTTGTGGACAAATGGCTAGAAATCCGGGGAGAAGGCGGACTGATGTGGGATCCGGTGCCTGACAGTGCGGAGCTGAGAATTAGATGATGGATGTAAACAGTTTTCCCTGTGAATTTTAAAGCATCAGGTATTTCTTTTTCATGACAAGGGGTTTGGACTAGATTATAGCTAATGTTCCTTCTAACTCTATTTTTATGAATTTTCAAATAAGAGCCATTTTCATTGGCCTGATGATTTTTATAGCTGGCTCAGGAATGCTGCTGGTTAACAAAATGCCAGCTAGTCACTTCCTTGGGGCACCAATACAGCAGCAGTGAAAAAAACAATAACCAAAACCCCCATGACCACCATCAAAAAACCCATTCACAGCCCAAAAGAGAAACAGCTAGGGAAAAGCCTTTAAAACAATGTTAGCATTGCTGTGTGCTGTGTGTCATTTTGCAAAACAGTAGTTTTTTGTGGCTTGGTCTTATTTTTATTTTAAATCTGTGTGGGGGTATTGTGATGTGTTTCAGGCTCAGGGGTGATCCATACCTTTTCAAAACTGGAAAATGTTACAGTTATCAATGAAATGAGAGTTTTTTAAATTTACTTTTTCTATATAATATGAAATTTTTGGCTAGGTATGGTGGCTTACACCTGTAATCCCAGGACTTTGAGAGGCTGAGGTGGGCGGATCACCTGAGGTCAGGAGTTCAAGACCAGCCTAGCCAACATGGTGAAACCCTGTCTCTACTAAAAATACAACAATTAGCTGGGCATAGTGGCAGGTGCCTGTAATGCCAGCTGCTCAGGAAGCTGAGGCAAGAGAATTGCTTGAACCAGGTAGGTGGAGGTTGCAGTGAGCCGAGATTACACCCAGCCTGGGTGACAGAGCAAGAGTCTGTCTCAAAAATAATAATAATAATCACATAATTTTTCTACATTTTGAAATGAGATAAAATGCAAAATTCTAACTCTGAAAAGGGAACTGTCCTCTATCAGGCACTGGTGTCACTAGTGAAGAGGCAGATAGCCTTGCCTTTGCTACTAACATTCCCATGAATGATTTCGATTCAGATGTAAAAGAAATGATTCTCAAATGTGGGCTTATAAGACAAAGAGGGGAAGAAAGAGCTAATATTATAGAAGAAAGTCTTAAGAATCCAAATGATTTCAATAGGCTATCATGCTGAACTGAAATCAATAAAGCAAATTTCAGTAGAAATAAATAGTTTGGCACTTAAATTTTATGAAATAAAGGAAAGAGAAAAAGGATCTGGCATTTTAGCTTATCTCATGTCCACTCTGAGTTAGCAGCTAAAGAAGGCCACACCAATCACAGTCAGCATTACTCAGAGTGGAGAATCCAGATTCTGTATTTGGTACCACTCAGATAACACCTGGCTTCTGTATTTTAAGGACAAACTGAAGTAATTAATCAAATAGTTATGATTGTCCCCAATATGAACAAACTAATCTAGTAAGTTCTCAATGTATGTTATCTCTGATTTTCAGAAAGTCCTGGAAAAATAGATACTATTGTTCACATCTTACAGAAAAGGGAGATTAACCAGAGATTATCATGCATTCTTTTCCTTCCCTCCCAACTCCTTGACCAAGGTAGGAAGTTTAATTCAAACTTATGTACTATTTTTATTAAGCTTGGGATGTTACCTGAAGGGCATAGGGCTTGGAACAAATTATTCCTTTTTTTTTTTTTTTTTTGAGACAAAATCTCGCTCTTGTCCCCCAGGCTGGAGCGCAATGGTGTGATCTCGGCTCACCGCAACCTCTGCCTCCTGGGTTCAAGCCATTCTCCTGCCTCAGCCTCCTGAGGAGCTGGGATTACAGGTGCCTGTCACCACACTTGGCTAATTTTTGCATTTTTAGTAGAGAGGGGGTTTCACCATGTTGGCCAGGCTGGTCTCGAACTCCTGACCTCAGGTGATCTGCCTACCTCTGCCTTCTGAAGTGCTGGGATTACAGGCGTGAGCCACCACACTCAGCTGGAACAAATTCTTTCATTATACTGTAGGGCAGCAGTCCCCCCTCATTTTGGCTGGCACCAGGGACCACTTTCATGGAAGACAGTTTTCCCATGGACAAGGGAGTGGGGGTTGGTTTTGGCATGAAACTGTTCCACCTCAGATCATCAGGCATTAGTTAGAATCTCATAGGGAGCCTGCAACCTAGATCCCCCGCATGCACAGTTCACAATAGGGTTTGCGCTCCTGTGAGCATCTAATGTTGTGCTGAACTGAGAGGAGGCAGAGCTCAGGTGGTAATGCTCTCTGGCTCCCCCCTCACCTCCTGCTATGCAGTTCCTAACAGGCCATGGCCCTGGGGACTTGGGACCCGTGCTGTAGGTGATCGGAATATGTAACCTCAAAATATGCCATTCGGGCATAAGGATTATTTTGAGCTGAGACAATTGAGGAATAGCAAATGCCAAAAATAGCACTCTCTACCTTCCCCTGCCTAGTTGCCTAAAATAGGCTTAGACTCTTATTTGCTTCAAGGCAGCATGAAGGAATCTATACAACAAACAATCCTAAAATAACCCGTATCTTCCATTAGCCTCCTCCTTACATTTAGCTTCCCACAGTGTGGCTGTCCCTAAAAGCCTAAGCCCCTTTATGTTGTCATTTCTCTACAAATTTACTGTTCTTTGTTGAGATGCTACTGTAAGGGTTATTGCCGAGTTTAAAATGAGGAAACTGAGACCAGTATAAGAAAATGAAAAACCAATTTATTCAGCTATCGGGCAAGGTTCTATGGTCCGGCAAGGGGCCAGAGAAGTCGCGCCTAACGTTTTAGGGTAAGGGGTTTTATAGGGAGTGAAGGCGTTTGATTGGGAACTGAGGAGACAAAGCATAAGGCATTTGATTGGATATTGGAACACAGGACGTGGAGGAGGCAAGCTGCTACTAGTGGGCAGGCGGGATTTTTGGTGAGCGGGCAGCCTTGGGGAAAAATGACCTTGACGGGGCAAAGTGCTTATCGGGCAAGGGAGTGCTATCAGGCAAGGGAGTGCTATCGGGCAAGGGAGTGCTATCGGGCAAGGGAGTGCTATTGGGCAAGAAAGTGCTATCAGGCAAGGTTTGTCGGGGCTTTTCGAAAATTTTTGGGCTGGGGTTTCCAGCGGCAGGCTAGGTGTCAGGTGCTGAGTTTGCTTCAGGGGTGGGTGTTGGGGAAGCTGTGTGGAGGAGTTAAATGTTGATTGCGGATTCTGGTTAGTCTATCTTTTGCCAGTTTAATATCCAGAGCCCCAGCTGGAGAATCTGGAAGTAGAGAGAAAAAAGTTTTTCTCCTCTACAACACCTTTACTGGGAAGGGTGAAATGCACAACACCTGAATCAGCAAGAGATGAGAAGGCCAGGTCCCCAGCTTCCGTCGTTCCACAGAGGGGCATTGTGGAGTAGGGGCTCCCTACCCTCCGTCATTCCACAGAGGGGCATTGCGGGGCATGGGCACTCTGCAGGATATGCAGCATGGGAATCTCTGTTCCAGGGGAGCACACACTGCCTTACTGCCTTCTCGCCACTTAAAGGCAAGCAAAGGGGAATGTTGACAGTAGGAGAAGGGTAGATCTAATTTGGACTGAGATTCCACAAACCTGGAAATGTTCCTAGTGTACTCGCATGCAGTAATTCAGCGGACATATGGTTTGTCTTATCTGTTTCATGTCATTATAAAGGAATATCTGAGGCTGGGTAATTATAAAGAAAAAGGTTTATTTGGCTCATGGGTTCTCATGTCTGGAAAAGTTCAAGACTGGGCCTCTGTGTGGTAAAGGCAGAGGCTGCTTCCATTTCGTGGAAAAAGGTGAAAGGTTGCTGGTGTGTGCAGATCACATGGCTAGACAGGAAGCAAGGTGTGGGGGAGGTGCCGGGCTCCCTTTAGCCTTTAGCTCTCATGGGAACTGATAGGATGAGAACTCACTCACCCCCACCCACCTCCTGGAGGGATTAATCTATTCATGAGGGATCCGCCCCCATGACCCAAACCCCTCCCATTAGACCTCACCTCCAACACTGGAGATCAAATGCCAACATTAGGTTTGGAAGGGACAAACATCCAAGCTGTGGCATGGTTCCAGGTTGGAAATCATTTTCCCTCCAGCATTGGAAGGCAGTGCACTCAGTGTTGCTTTCAAGAAATCTGAAGCCATGCAGATTCCTGTCTCCGTGTGAATGTGTGCCCTGTTTTTTTCCCTAACTGGAAACTTGCAGGACCTATTCTTTGGCCCTGCTGTTCTAAAACATGAGGTGCCTCTATGTGGATCACTTTCATGTATTTTGCAGGCCATGAGATGGACTTATGTACCTGGAAATTCAGGTCTCTAACTTTTGAAAAATTTTCTTTCCGACTCTGTGGCTGGAAAAGTATAAGCCTGGCCGTTAACCTTCTGGGAGCTGAGTCAGGGAAGAAACCTGGGGGTGGGAAGGGCTTGGAATGCAGGAATCAAGCTTCACATTCAGTAGGTAAACTTTTACTTTTCCTGTGTTTTCAAGAGGTGCCTGGTATCAATTCCTGAGCGTTAGGGGACTCTCCAGTGCCTTATGGGCTGCTTCTCCGACCTTCCTGCTGCTTTTCAACCTCCAGAATGATCTCAACTCGAGTTCTCTGTGTTTCTCTGTCTCTTAGAATCTTAGTTGGGTTGTGGGATGGATTAGAGGTAAATGCATGTGTTCACTTCTTTATATTCATATATGTATGTATGTATGTATGTATGTATTTTTTAGATTGAGTCTTGCTCTGTCGCCCAGGCTGGAGTTCAGAGGCATCATCTTGGCTAACTGCAACCTCCACCTCCTGGCTTCAAGCAATTCTCCCTGCCTCAGCTTCCTGAGTAGCTGGGATTATAGGCACACACCAGCATGCCCAGCTAATTTTTGTATTTTTAGGAGAGACAGGGTTTTGCCATGTTGACCAGGCTGGTCACGAACTCCTGACACGAGGTGATCCACCCACCTAGGTCTCCCAAAGTGCTGGGGTAACAGGCATGAGCCACTGTGCCTGTCCAGTTCTTCATATTTAATGGGAAATCTTTCTTTTTACATGTACTAACTCATTAATCTTTCCAACTATCCTGTGGGATAAGAACCATATTCCCAGTTTTACTAATGAAGAAACTGAGGCAGAGAAATGTCAAGTGACTTGCCCAAACAAACACAGCTAGAAAGTGACAGACCCAGAATAAGAACCCCGACAGTCTGATGCCAGAACCCCAACTCTTAGTCATGATGCTACTCCCCTTACTCACCACTTAGCAAATTATAGTAAAGGGTAAGGAAGGCAGAAACTGACAAAACAGAGAGAATGAAAGGAAATCAGTGGGACAGGAGATTTAATTAGTTTTCTTGGAAACACAATGAGGGAGAGAGTGTTGACCAGTGGAGTGGGGAGCCACACCCTAGAATGCTCGAGTATGGGTGAGCCACTGAGGGGGCGATCAGCCTGGTGGAAGTTAGTGCAGGCTCCTGACTTGAAGACTGAAATATGTAAAGGATGGGAGCAGAAAGCAGGGCTACAGAAAGCAGGTAACAAGAGAGTTCAGGCTGTGCACTCAGTTCTTGGGAGGTGAAGAAATCTTGCTTTTTTTTTATGTTCTAGTGTGTCAGTAAAATGGGAAGTGCCTCACCTTCTTACTAGAGAGCGGTCATCGTTCAGCATTTGTGTGCTTCAGAATTACCAGAGCATTGTGAAAAAAGATTGCTGAGCTCCACCTGCCAGAAGTTTTAGGGGATTCAGGACATCTGGAGTGGGACCTGAGTGTTTGGGTTTCTTTCTTTGTTTTTTGAGATGGAGTTTCACTCTGTGACCCAGGCTGGAGTGCAGTAGTGCAATTTCAGCTCACTGCAACCTCGGCCTCCTGGGTTCGAGTGATTCTCTTGCCTCAGCTTCCCTAGTTGTTGAGATTATAGGTACATGCCACCATGCCTGGCTAATTTTTGTATTTTTAGTAGAGATGGGGTGTCATTGTGTTGGCCAGCCTGGTCTCAAACTCCTGACCTTGTGATCCACCTGCCCCAGCCTCCCAAAGTGCTGGGATTACAGGTGTGAGCCACCACGCCTGGCCTGGATTTCTAAGCAATTCTCAAGTAGGATGATGAGACGATGGTTTTCAACCAGGGGGTGATTTTAGCCCTAAGCAGACATTTGGCAATATCTGGAGACATTTTTGATAGTCACCACAAGAGGAGCGGGACTGTTGGCATCCAGTGGGTTGAGGCCAGGGATGCTGATAAACCTTTCCTGTGTACAGCTCAGCCCCATAACAAAGACTGAGGCTTAAGCATCAGTAGTGCCAAGGTTGAGAAGCCCCAATCTGGAGAAAAGCCTACTTGTCAACAGTGTCAATAGGCCCTACCTTTAACAAGAAACTCCCAGTTACCTTTTCTATTAACTCATTAAAAAATATATGGCCAGGCTGGGCATGGTAGCTCACACCTGTAATCCCAGCACTTTGGGAGGTTAAGATGGGGGGTCCCTTGAGCCCACAAGTTTGAGGCCAGCATGGGCAACATGGTGAGATCCTATCTTTACAAAAAAATGCAAAAATTAACCAGGTGTGGTGGGGTGCAACTGTAGTTCCAGCTACTTGGGGGGCTGAGGAGAGAGGATCACTTGAGCACGGGGAGATGGAGGCTGCTGTGAGCCATGAGCACACCACTGCACTCCAGCCTGGGCAGTAGAGTGAGACCCTGTCTCAAGTAAGTAAATAAATATTACAAATATGGTCATACAGTTGAGGAAAGAATGTGACATGGAAAAGAAATACCTATTGCTATAGTTTAGATGTGGTTTGTCTCCACCAAAACTCACGTGGAAGTTTAATTGCCAGTTGGTAGTGTTGGGAGGTGGAGCCCGAAGGGAGGTGTTTGGATCATAGGGGCAGATCCCTAAATAACAGATAAACCCTGTCTCTCATGGGAGTAAGTGCTCCCAGGAACGAGCTGGTTCCCATGAGTTTCTTGCATGTGTTTGCTTCCCCTTTGGCTTTCTCTGCCATGTTTTGATGTAGCATGTGGCCCTTACCAGAAGCTGAGTAGATACCAGGGCCATACCCCCTTGAACTTCTCAGTCTGCAGAATGATGTGCTAAATAAACCTCTTTATAAATTACTCAGTTGCAGGTTTTCTGTTATAGCAACACAAAACAGACTAAGACACCTATATTTATTGATTAAAGAAACCTTGGAGGAGGCTGGGTGTGGTGGCTCATACCTGTAATCTTAGAACTTTGGGAGGTCAAGGCAGGAATATCATTTGAGGTCAGGAGTTCGAGATCAGCCTGATCAACATGGTGAAACCCTGCCTCTACTAAAAGTACAAAAAATTAGCCACACATGATCATGCATGCCTGTAATCTCAGCTACTCTGGAGACTGAGGCAGGGGAATTGCTTGAACCCAGGAGGCAGAGGTTGCAGTGAGCCAAGATTGTGCCACTGCACTCCAGCCTGGGTGGGGATACTTCATCTCCAAAAAAAAAAAAAAAAAAAAAAACTTTGGAGAAGTCAGAAATAATAATACAGGTAACCAAACAGAATTACAAGCATGTACAAAAAGGCATACCACAATAAAAAATAACTTCAGTTGTTATCTTCAGAGAAATTTGAGAAGATATTTGTCCATGTGTAAAATGTCAAAAAAGAAAAAAAAAAGGAATAATTATAGAATGGAAGATCTCCTGAAAGTTAAAAATATAACTGCCAATTTTGAAATTCACTGGTAAGGGTGGATTGGATTTTCTGTTTGTCCCTCCAGATCTATTCTCTCTTCTTTTCTGCCCGACTGTGTGCCTGGGAGACTGACTTGTACACATTGCATTATCTGGGCTTTGTTGCTTCTGACTTCTGGTTGAGTTTGCCCAAAGATAGGCCAGTTGATTAGAGGACAGGAAAGCACGATTGATCTTTCTTATTCTTGGATTCCACATATGTGAATTCACCTATTCACTAATTTATTCATCACTCCAAAGTCAGTGCTCATAGGCTTCTGTTTTTTTTGAGATGGAGTCTCGCTCTGTTGCCAGGCTGGAGCGCAGTGGCACAATCTCAGCTGACTGCAACCTCCGCCTCCTGGGTTAAGTGATTCTCTTGCTTCAGCTTCCCCAGTAGCTGGGACTATAGGCGTGCACCACCATGCCCGGCTAATTTTTGTATTTTTAGTAGAGTCGGGGTTTCACCATGTCGGCCGGACTGGTCTTGATGTCTTGATCTTGTGATCCACCTGCCTCGGCCTCCCAAAGTGCTGGGATTACAGGCATGAGCCACTGTGCCTGGCCTGCTCATGGGCTTCTTTTGTCATTTACAGACAGGCACAGTGGCAAAAAACTTGAGTTGCTGGATACATACTTCCCAGCTGAGGTGGAACCAGGCAATGCTCTCTCTTCTTGTTTAAGCTCTCACAGTATAAACAAGTGTCCTTTTCTCACTCTATTTAGTGGCATACTTTTACATTTTGTGGGTTAAAATGCCCCAAGCATAGTGCTGTCTATTGTTCTTAAGTGCAAGAAAGCTGTGATGTGCCTTCTGGAAAAAAAAACAGGTTAGATAACCTTTGTTCAGACATGCATGGCAAGGCCTGTTAGCTGTGAGTTTAATGTTAATGGATCCAAAACATATATTAAATAAGATGTCTTTAAACAGAAACACACATAAAACAAGGTTATGAATTAAATGTTGGCAAAAATGTGACCAGAGGCTTACAGAAACCTAGCCCTGTAGTTCTCCTAGGAGCAGTATTTGCTGATTGTTTGTGGTGACTTTATAGAAGATAGCTATCATCAATAATGAGAATCTTCAGTACTCTGCTGAGTGTGGTTTTGGCAATGGCTGTTTTTCTCTGCTGTGGCCATGATTCCTGCCAGATGGCCCCTCATTCATGGCTGCAGCTTGTTTTCCAATAACTTTGCTTTTTTCTCCTGATCCTTTCAGACTGAGGGGTGATAATGGCTTTGCACTGTTGCTGATCTATGGGAATTTCACCATTCTTTGTTTGTTCTTTAGCATTGACCATAACTCTACAAATAGCTTCCTTATTAAAGTTTCTTTGCCCACCTTTTGCATATGCCATCTGTTTCCTCCCAGGATCCTAATGACTCAGTTGGTAGAAAATGTACTCAAGCTATTCTTTCATAATGAAAAATGTAATGAGATTTTTTTAAAGTATGAGGAAAGGAAAGTTATGTAACATGAGTCTAGGAGCTAGATTCCTGACTAACAGGAATTCCAGATAGAGAGAAGAGACTAGAAAATATCACTGATATAATACAAGAAAATTTCCCAGAACTAAAGGAGAACATGAATATTCAAAATGAAAAATCTATACAAAATAAATTTTAAAAAGGCCTCATTTAGATATTTGAGGAATTAAGTATAAAGATAAGAAATCAAAAGACTTCAGGGAGGAAACAAAAAGATTACCTACAAATGAGTAAGAGTCTTACTGACATTTGACATCTTATCAACAGCTATTGATGCTATAAGAAAATGAATAATGCCATCAAATTTCTGAAGAGAACTGACTTCAATTCTATACCAATCTAAATCATCAAAGGTACAAAAGGAATAAAAAATCTTTTTATATAATTAAAACCTCAAAATATTGACTTTACAGGCACCAAGCACCTTTTCTTTGGGAGTTACTTGCAGATGTAATCCAGCAAAATGAGAAAGTAAAACAATAAATACTAAAATGAGTTTTAGGAAATAGTACATTCAATCTAGAAGAAAAGTTCCCAGATAACAGCTACATAGAAGGCCTCTAGAGCACCTAGTCCATGTAAGAAGAGGAGCATGGAGACCACCAGAGGATGATCTAGAAAAAACAAGAGGGGGGAATTTGATAGAAAATTGTGTGATCAATGGCTTGGAAAAGTCTGAGAATAAGATCAAGCCACAGAATGAAGAAAAAATTCCAGGAAACAACAACAAATTATACAAGAAAGGCACAAGTCAAAAAGAAAACCAAACCGTGGCAGGATGATTTTGAACAATTGGAGTAAACTGTTAAAATAGTCAAGTAGTCCTTCAGCTCAGCCATTGAAACTGCTAAGTTGCTTGATTCACCATACTGCAGAGCTTCAGCCAGTAAGGAGAAATGAGCCCAGGGGCACCTGGCTTATGACTCACAGCACAGCAGGCTCTGTGGCCTCCACGTTTGCATTACTCCCCTTTGCCCCCAGGTTTCATGGGGACAATGTGGAGCAGGCTTAGGTGGATGTTGTGCATACAATGGGTTCGTGTATAACTGAGTAACATGCAGATGGGAGATCCTGATCCTCTATAGGAAAAGCCATCAAAGCTGCCTCTTCTCCTTCCAAGGAGAAGTGAGCTTCATTACCCAGGAATATCTCAGGAGAGCAAAAGAAGGGCTGTCAAGCTGTGTTACCCTAGAATATGTCTGGGGAGAGGTAGCTCTAAATTGAAGGGAGGAAATGACTCTCATTATAAACAAATCTGCCCTCTGTCCCGGAGGGGAGGCACTACCTCTAGGTTCCAAGGCTGTCTCTTATCCAGACGTCCTAGAACAAAGGTGTTGGTGTTCTTTGCTCAGAAGACGTTTCTGGTGTGGAAGGATCAGTATTATCTCCCAGCATTTGCAAGGGGTGAATGCATTTGGACATGTTGCTGGTGCATGCTTTCTTGTGTAGCGTAGGGGAGAAGGAAGTGTGATCATAGCACACTACTTGATTTTACAGTGAAAATATTTACATAGCTGTCGTAAGTGGCATGTACTGGCTTTCAATTTTAGAATGAATCTAGAGACAACTCATGAAAGTCTCAGCAGTGTTTCCTATAAAGACTGTAAGTGTTGGCCGGGTGTAGTGGCTCACGCCTGTAGTTCTAGCACTTTGGGAGGCCGGAGAAGGCGGATAACCTGAGGTGAGGAGTTCTAGATTAGCTTAGCCAACATGGTAAAACCCCGTCTCCACTAAAAATACAAAAATCAGCCAGTGTGGTGGTGGGTGCCTAATCCTACTACTTGGGAGCCTGAGAGGCAGGAGAATTGCTTGAACCTGGGAGGGAGAGGTTGCAGTGAGCTGAGATTGTGCCACTGCACTCCAACCTGGGTGACAGAGCGAGATTCCGACTCAAAAAAAAAAAAAAAAAAAGACTGGAAGTGTTAATAATATAAAAGGAAAAGCAGAACCACAGAGACCGGGAGGTTAGGGGATGGAGTGGAGAGGCTGACACTCCCAAAGGTGGGAGCACCATCACTTCGTTTCACTGGGTGAGGAGTGAAGACTTAGTGTTTCTGATAGGAATGGAAGCTGATACTGGCTGAATGTGACCATGGGTCAGCATCATGCTTAGTGCTCTCCATGTGGCACCTTCTGACCCACAGACTTATTCACAACAAGCCTGTGAAGCAGGAAGTAGTAGTATTAACTCCACCTTGCAGGGGAGGAAATCGATGTACCCAGAGATTACGTGTATTGCTCAAGGTCACACGATGGAGAAATGATGGGTTTACTGTGGTATTTGACATTTCAGAGGTGACTATGGGAAGAAATGAGATTAGAGGCAGCTGAGTCAGGGTGAGTAGGACACCACGGGAAAGGTGGGTGATGGAGCTAGAGATTGCAGGAACAGGAGGCCAGGTTCAAGGAATTAACTGCCTAAGGTAGGTGGACAGAGGGCTTACTGAAAAAGGAGACCTTCTGAAAGGTACGGGCTGGAGTGTTGTGAGAGAAAGGATAAGACTTTATCATTTCACCTGAAGCTACTTTTCTGATCCCCACCTTCCAGCTGGATGGGAAGTGAACAATAGAGACAGAGATAGAGATAGAGGTATACATCTATAAATAAATAAATACCCCTGGCTCCCAACACATACACATGCAAAGCATACAGACTGTGTTTCTAATTTTGGAAGAGTGGTGTCCACATTTTCCAGCCATGTGTTCTTTAGATTTGTATTCTATTTCATCACCTGCCCTTCTGGTCTTCTTCTGGTCTTTTACTGCTCAGTCATCAGTTTATATTTACATTTTTTGCTTATGTTTACATGATTATGTTAAAACTGTTTTCCACTTCCACCTTTGAAAAACCCAGTCCTAGTTCTTTGTTTTTCTACTTTTAATGATGCTTAATGATGCAAAATATGTAGATTACATTATAAATCATAATGCAAAAGGAGGAAAAATTGGAACACTCCAATTTCACATAAATTTTCTTTATAAAAAATGGGAAAAGATTCGCTGGGTATGGTGGCCCATACTTGCAATCCCAGCACTTTTGGAGGCAGAGGTGGGCAGATTGCTTGAGCAGCTTGGGCAATATAGTGAAACCCCAGCTCTACAACAAATACAAAAATTAGTGGGTGTGGTGGTATGCACCTATAGTCTCAGCTACTTGAGAGGTTGAGGTGGGAGGATCACTTGAGCCCGGGAGGTCAAGGCTGCAATGAGCTGAGATCATACCACTCCAGCCTGGGCAACAGAGAGAGGCCCTGTCTCTCTCTCTCTTTCTCTCTCTCTCTCTCTCTATATATATATATTTTAACTATACACACACAAACACACACACATATATATATATTTCAACAAAAAGGAAAATTTGCTTACTGTTTCACGTAAGCTCAAAACTGTTTTCTTAACAGTTATGAGTATCTTTTAAAAGAACAGAGTAAACCCTGTAACTACAACATCTTTGTCTTTTAAAACTCCTCCTGAAGCCTAACAGAATTATTTAATCATATATGCATGTATTTGTTCTTGACTGCAGTGTTGCTCACTGTTTGAACCCTGTAGAAGAGAGGAACGTGGCCTTTGTTCCACTTTATCCTGTGTCCAGGATGAAATTGACCCTGAAGAACATTTCCTCTTGTTTTTTCTCTTTATCCACACTGAGAGCCCAACAGCAGAAAGGTGGATGCGCTCACATTGCAGCGAGACACAGTGTTGACTTAGACACCAGCAGCTCTTTCTGGAGCTTAGTGAGATGTCTGGGGAGGGAGAGGGGTGCGGTGTGTGGTCCACCTTCTCTTTCACTGTTTCTGTCTTGGGGGAGCACTTTGAGCTTCAGCTGCAGAAAGGGTTAATCCATTACTGGTTCGTTTCCAAAGCTCATGCCGAATGCTGTAGTGGATCAATAGGCCTGAAACAGTCAAGTCTATGGTAAAAGAGAGGGCGACAGAAGGGGCCTTAGTGGAACAAGGCTGGATGTGGTTGAAAGGAAGCAAGTGTTCTGAGGAAGAGGCCTGATGGCTTCAGAAAGAGAAACGTCCTCCCCTCTCCCCGTAGACATTGCCCTGGGGCTCTTAGTAGAGTAGCTTAAACCAACAGGTGCATATCTGCCCTGTTGTGACACCTAAAACCCATCAGGCTTGGAATGGATCCGAATGTGTGTCAGTGTGAATTGGATCTGGTGCTTTTGAAGTGATAACTTTCAGACACAGGGAAATAAACCCAGCCTAATATGGTTTAGCTGTGTCCCCACCCATATCTCATCTTGAATTGTTCCCACAGGGAGTGGGTCTTTCCTGCACTGTTCCTGTGATAGTGAATGAGTCTCATGAGATCTGATGGTTTTATAAAGGGGAGATTCCCTGCACAAGCTCTCTTCTCCTGTCTGCCGCCATGTAAGATGTGCATTTCGCCTTCCACCATGATTGTGAGGCCTCCCAGCCACGTGGAACTCTGAGTCCAGTAAAATTCTTTCTTTTGTAAATTGCCCAGTCTTAGGTATGTCTTTATCAGCAAACTTTTGGTGGCTTAGCTACAACCCAGGCCAGTGCAAGTCTTAATGGCCTAGAAATGCTATTGAAGCCCCTGCAAGCTGGCACATGATGGCCAGTCATATACACAGGACACACCACAAAGCTCTGGAGAACCCAAAATAAAAAACGAGGAGCATTTGATGAAAATCTTTTTCAGAAACAAGAAAGGCTTTATAAATTGAAATATGTCTTTTCTCCACAATCTGTCTTAATTCATTAAGGATCAGATAAAAAAGAAAAGATTTGTTTTACTGATATTTAGTGCCTTGTTCTATGTTGTTTCTTTACATCAATTAGGTTGGTCTTTTTTTTTTTTTTTTTGAGACAGAGTTTCGCTCTTGTCACCCAGGCTGGAGTGCAGTGGTATGATCTCAGCTTACTACAACCTCTGTCTCCCATGTTCAAACAACTCTCCTACCTCAGCCTCCTGAATAGCTGGGATTACAGGCATGTGCCATCACATCCAGCTAATTTTTGTATTTTTAGTAGAGATGGGGTTTCACTATGTTGGGCAAGCTGGTCTCAGACTCCCGACCTCAGGTGATCTGCCAGCCTCAGCATCCCAAAGTGCTGGGATTACAGGTGTGAGCCACCATGCCCTGCCAGGTTGGCCCTTATTCCTAGCCCTTATTTCTTATGAATTAAAGAAATGTTTCAGGATGTTTATGTGAGGGAATTTTTTTTCAAAAAAAGGATTTTTCATTCGTCAGGCTTGTTTGGTATGAATTACTAATTCAAGGCAGAGGTTAAAGGGAGATCTATAAATGTTTCAAGTCTTGATTTAACATGGCAGAATAAATTAAAAGTTCTTTCCAAGGTAGAACTGCCTAATTTCCCTAAATTCTTTCTCTACCACTGACATTAGGGATAAAGAAATGGCTCTCCCTCCGTTACTTTCAGGCCTCCAAATACGGAAAGTATTGAGAGAAATAGAGGCCCCTCTATAAAAGCCTAGAGACATCTGTTATTCTCCAGTATTTAGGAATGCAACCAGAATCAGATATCGCCACCGATGCTAGCTTAATTTTTGCTGAACACTTGCTATGTTACTGATACCGGGCTAGCATGTTACAAGCAAATTTTTTTTAAAGCTTTATTCCTACCTTTGAGATAAGTAGTACTGTTTTTGCCATTTTATAGTCAGGGGACCTAAGACTTGAGAAAATTAACCTAAGGTCACAGAGCTGATCCCAGGGGTATACCTGGGATCAAATCCAGATCTTTCTGGCTCCCTATCCTGGGCTTTAAGATGACACATGATAACACCTTTGAGGCCCAGTTGTGACATTACTGACCCTCTTCCTGACATCCCCCTTGCAGCCATTCCTGGAGACTTCTTCCTGTGGGTTCCAGGTGGCCTGTCACCATGGCTTTTCCCAGGATCCATCCCTGTCTTATCCATTTCTGTCAGGTCACCCCATCCCATCCTAAACCCACACTCTCATGAGTTTTACCTCTAGGAATCCCACCGGGTTCTCACAGTGAGGAGCCTAGAAAAGATGTTCATGTTTCTGATGGAGGTGCCAGAGGGTGGGGGAGAACAAAGTGTCATTAAATATGTCAGTGAGGAGCCTAGAAAAGATGCTCATGTTTCTGATGGAGGTGCCAGAGGATGGGGGAGAACAAAGCGTCATTAAATATGTCCAGAGCATTCTCCAGGGTAAAATCTTTACTGGAGCCTCATCCAACCTTGGGGAAAAGCATTTCTCAATCCTATCCCCCTCTAGCCTTCCTGGCTCGTGTAGGATGGGTACAAATGGTACAAACACATGTGAAGATCACAACCCAAGACGTAGAAACACAGAAAGATTGCAACTTGCTCATAAGATGGAGAACACTTCCCTCCCCTGCCTCACTGCCACACCCACAGGGCCCCAGGGTCATAATGGTGGATTACAGCTGGAAGCACTGCAAGACACAGACTCTCTCTAAGGAGGAGTTCTTAGAGAAGCCCAAAGAAAACAGGAGGGACAAAAACAAGAACACTAGAGGAATTTCATGCCTCTGGCACCTACAGCTACTGTGTAGCATGTTTGGGGATTTGGGGCAGATCAAGGGAAAAGATATAAGGTGGTCATAGCACATGCAGCTTTATTCAGGCAACGCTCTGACACCATGCAGGGGAAGTCCTTCCTCAAATAAGACCTTCCAGAAACAACAGCAAGGAGCCACCACTCCAAAAGTGAGGAGCATAAGGGAACTCCCAAGGGAGAGGAGGATAGGCAAGGGGGCTCCCCTCCTGTCTGGGTGATGTCATTTAGCAGCACTGGGCCAGAGAACTTTGAAGGCAGAAAGTTCTTGGAGTGTTTATAGTCCAAGGATTGTCTGTCTAAGGCTGGAAGATGTTGGGTGCAGTTTCGCAGAGTACATAGGCAGGTTCCAAATGGCTAAAAATACATATCTACTGGGGCTATACATAAAGCAACTGGATGTGTTGGAATTTGAATTTGGCACTGCTGGGCTTTTGAGCTAACAGTTCCAGACTGCTTCAAAGAAGTAAACAATCTAGGGGCCAATATTAACGGGCCACCATTGGCTCATGTACATAACAAGTTTCAAACATTAAACACAGCCCCGTGCCTAATCAGATTAACAAAACCTCGCACTAAAGGCCTGTGCTATGGTATGAATGTTTGTGAGCTCCCAAAATTCATATGTTAAAACTTAATCACCTGTCAATAATGTTGGAGAGTGGGGTATCTGGGAGGTAATTAGGTCATGAGGGTAAATATAGTTTATTTAAATTATCAATTTGTCTGCTTGATTTATACCTTTTAAATATCTAGACACATTTTTACTTTTGCTCTGAGCTCAGCAAATCAGGAACAGACTGATTTTTCTCAATACTCAAAAGACATAATCAGACCTCCCACTCTCTGGCTAATCCACAGTTAGTCTCTAGCAATTCATCAAAATTACCATTTAGTTGTTCCTGCCAGTTGATGGCTCCAGTAACTTCTGCTCCAGGTAAGCAGATCTCAGCTGGGACTCTCTAATTCTTGTGTGTCTGCAGGTTTTGGGGTGGTGGTTTTCCTTGTGACTTTAGTTCTCCCATAGTTTTAAGAAAAGTCATTGATTTTCAGTTTGTTCAGCATTTTTTGTTGTTGTAGGGGCAGGAGTGACCATTTCTAAGCTTTTTACTTTTGTTCTCCCATAGTTCTAAGAAAAGTCATTGATTTTTAGCTTGTTCCACCTTCTTCTTGTTGTAGGGGCAGGAGTGACAACTTCTAAGCTTTTTACTTATTCAAACCGAAACCAGAAGTCTCTTCCCACATTTCAGAACTGAATCCCATCATACAGACTTTTGCTTCTGGCAATAGGCAGAATAGATACTAAGCAAAAACTTTTACCTGCAGAATGCCAAAAGATGTCAGATAAGACTCACTGAACTCACTTTTAAAGGGGTAGCTGAGCTTTGGGAAATCACCATGGGCTAAAACTGCAGAGGAAGTAGGGAGCAAGGGCACCAGGCCTGAACTCTGAGGCTGCACTGAAGGCCAATACTGGGAATCTTTAATGGGTATGTGGGTGACAGGAGTTCTTGTTTTGTTTTTGAGCCAGGTGGGGAGTTGGGAGAGAGACCCTTGCTATCCCTTCCATAAAAGGATGATCTAGAAAGAAATATATCCTCCAGCAAGGAAGATGGCCAGCAACATGTTTGCCTGGGACTTGAATCTGGATCGGGGGGTGGAGGGAAGAAAAAAATTATCCTTGGAATTCACAAGCACAGCTATAACCTCACACATCTTCAGGGTTATAACTTGTCTTAGCTTCAAGGTCTGGGGGATCCTGGGTAGGTAGATCTCAGTGGGTCCCAGAAGAAGGAAAAACAAATTCTCATTAAAGGAATGCACCTTCATCCTAGGTTCCTTGGGACTGCTACAAGTTTAACTCAGTTAAATGGGAGATCACAGAAGAAAAACATGTCATCATGAGCTAGTATCAGGAGAAGCAACAAACTGCTAAGTCATACCCCAAGGACTTCAGATATTGGAAGTATCAGATACTTGAGAAATAACAGTGTTTTGAAAATGTTAAATATAAAAGCAGAAACCGGTCAGTCATGCCCATACCTCTTCTGCTCCTTTAATTCACTCATCAACCCACTACAGCCTGGCTTCTGTCAACAGTGTCGTATGGTAACTGGGTTGTCACAATTACCAATGCTTGCTCACCCCTCTTCCACCCAAGCTCACCACATTTGGCAAACATTAATTATCACATCCTTATCTTACTGAATTTCCAGGCATCATTTGGCACAGCCAACTACTTTCTTTTTCTGAACTTTCTTTTCTTTTGGCTTTCGTGAGGTTGTAGGATCCTGTTTTCCTTCTTGTTGGCCATTCTTTGGTTTTCTCTGTGGCCTGTAGTTTTTCCTCTGGCAGATCTCCAAATGTAGGAACATTTCAGGGCCTCTACCTGACCCTCTTCTCTAGTGACAATCTCTTTCTCTCTCTCTCTCTCTCTCTCTCTCTCTGTCTCTGTCTCTCTCTCTTTCTTTCTTTCTGACAGAGTCTTGCTCTGTCGCCCAGACTGGAGTGCAATGGTGTGATCTTGGCTCATTACAACGTCCGCCTACTCGGTTCTGGTTATTCTCCTGCCTCAGCCTCCTAAGTAGCTGGGATTACAGGCACCCACCACCACACCCAGCTAATTTTTGTATTTTTAGTTGAGACGGGGTTTCACCATCTTGTCCAGGCTGGTCTCGAACTCCTGACCTCAGGTGATCCACCCACCTCGTCCTACCATAGTGCTGGGATTACAGGCATGAGCCACCATGCCCAGCTGCAACAATCACTTTCTAGAGATTTACTATCTAGGTATTACTTCTATTCACATGATCATATATGATTTCAATTGTTTTATATATAGATGTAGTCATATTGATATGATTATATATATGATAATTCTCTTTATGTGAATCCCAAATTTGTATCTCTAGCCCTGTGTTCTTGATTTATATAACCAACTGCCTGCTTGCCTGCAGGCATCTCAAACATAATTTCACTTAATATTGAACTTTTAAGATGATACATATTTTTGGCTGTTATAAAATATACTTTAAATATCATCTTGGTGCATAAAGCCTGGTTTGCATTTCTGATTATGTCTTTTGAGTATTGAGAAAAATCATTCTATTCCTGATTTGCTGAGCTCAGAGAAGTAAAAATGTGTCTAGATATTTAAAAGGTATAAATCAAGCAGACAAATTGATAATTTAAATAAAATATATTCTAGCCATCTATCTTGACAAATATTACTTCAAAATGACCTGAAACGCAAGGTTGACCTAAACACAATTTAGAATTTGTAGGTTCTTTGGAGTTCTGTAATGGAACATGCTGGCGTGGGGAGAACACGCCCCAGGCGCTGACCGTGGCCTGAGTCCCCCTCTTCCCACCTTCAGCTTTTTCACTGTGAGGGGACTTGTGCGCATGCGTGTTGGCCCCTTAGCCTGTATACTCAAGCTCCTAGGGCTGACCACACTTTCCTTTCCTGCAACTGTTCACACCTTGCTACCCTTTGGGTGACCTGCTTATGTCCTGAAAGCTGGCTTAGGGCTCCTTGGGCAGGGAATTCCAGAGTTCCAGGAAGCTGGAGTGTGATCTAGGGGGCTTGGTGAGGCTTGGGCATGTTCCCTGACCTTTTCGGACTCCTTGCCTAGCGGGAAGATGAGTAGGGCTCAGGGAAAGGCCCCACTTCTGCGGCTTGAAAGTCAGTATGGACAGGAAGTCCTGGCTCTAAGCATGTAATCAATTTCCAAGTTGCTTTCCAGAAAGATTATGCCAGTTTACATGCCCATTTATTGAAGGACTCCAGATCAGGCATCAGGAGAGTTTCCACTGGTCTACTAGCCATGTGGCCTTAGGCAAGGTAAGCATCATCTCCAAGCCTCTCAGTTTCATCATCTATAGAACAACTTCTTTCTAGCTCTACCTTCCCTGGCTCTCTGAAACCAAGCCCTGTACTTTAACCATTCATGGCCTGAGTTTCTTAAACCTCCTTTGGTCTGTGGATGGTGGTCCCCCCAGTGCTCTTATCCAGATACATATAGGTACACACCATGGCTTATCAGAATAACCTTCTACCAGACCAGGAGCCAGCACCCTGGACTATGTGGGTTTTCTTCTAGCTTCAGTAATCCATAAAAGTTTACGAAAAACAGAGGCAGTTTACTTGCAACAAAGGCAACTTTGATTCCTCCTTTTAATTTTTCCTCTCCTTTAGCCATCTGTAATGAATACACGGCTATAAAACAAGGCAGTCACACCCTCTCTGGTTCCAGGAGCACTAAATCCTTAGCCCCTCTGTGGTTATCTAGAAGATTTTATTGCAGTTCACTTCAAAGAGCTGTCCCATGTTTATCCTTTGCTTCACCTACTATTTTTATAACATAAAGGAGAGATTTATATTCCAACCTGGGAATATTTTTAGGTGACTTGGAGCTACATATGTAGTGCTTTGCAAAGAAAGACTTTTAGTTTCCTGAAGATGGCACTGTAATTTTACTTCTGTTCACATACTTCCATCACATACGGAAACTTACCCTCTGCCTAGTCTGCGTGCACAGAGATTCCTTAAAGTGAAAAATACCCGATAATAATTGTGCACCAACAGAAATGCATATCATGGAGATGTAAAATGTATTTTTAAAAATGTAGAAAGGGAAGTCATGATCAAAAGCAAAAGTTAATGGCTTTGCTTTTAAAGTGTTGTTTTTTGACACCCTCTTCCTAAAGGACAGAGATGAATTCTCTAGAGATAAAGTTAAAAGTAACCAAGCAATCAGAAGAGAACCTGAGGAAACCCATTTTGCTATGTTTTCAGTTCTGTGGTCTGCTACCTTAATAATCGTTTAGGCAAAGTCTAAATCAAATAAATGATGTAATCAATGAGTATTTGCTTGCATTGATTATTCTCAGACGTAGTGACTGACATCTCCATTCAACCTGAATATCCTGATAATCTCTGCCCAGGAAGAGTGGGTGACTCTTCCCAAAAGAACCACATCCTACCTCTCCAAAGACTCATATGACAACCCAAAGATCTGCCAATCTGCCTTCAGACTCTGGTGGAGTTGTGATGCTTAGGCTGCAAATTCCAGGGACAGAACCGACCCCTGTTCCAGTGGAAACCAGTGTGGCTCGTGGCTCTGAGCAGCTGGGTGCTTTGCAGCCTGCCTTCAACTCTCTCATGACAGGTGGGGTGGGAGCCTGCCAGAGCCCAGCCTCCATCTTTAACCAAAAAAGACTTCGTGTCTGTGGAAGAAAGTGCTCTTTCCCAGTAATTTTCAAACTTATCTAGGTGACAGAACAACTTGCAAGTTTTAAGCTCCTTGGATGGGGGAGAAGAACATCATCATACTAATATATTAAAACCAAAATAATTAGAGGAGTTTGTGCTTAAGGGAGATAATATCTTGTACTACATTACAGAATAGAGAATGCAATGGTTATTTTCTGTGTCAACTTGACTGGGCTAAGGAATGCCCAGATAGCCAGTAAAATGTTGCTTCTGGGTGTGTCTGTGAGGGTGTTTCTGGAAGAGATCAGTGTTTGAATTGGTAGGCTGAGTACAGAAGGTCAACTCTCACCCTTGCAGGTGGCCATCATTCTATCCACTGAGGGCCTAATAGCAGAGGGGGAGTGGACTTTCTCCCTGCTGAGCTGAGACATTCATTTTCTCCTTCCCCACTCCTGGTCGTCGGGCCTGCAAGCTCCTTCAAGACTTAGACTGTTGGCCTCCCGAGTTCTCAGGCCTGTGGGCTTGAACTGGAACTTCACCACTGGCTTTCCTTGGCCTCCAGCTTGCACACAGCAGATTACGGGACTTCTCAGCTTCCATAATCACATGAGCCAGTCCTCGTAATAAATCTCTTTCTATGGATCTCTCTATATCCCATTGGTTCTCTTTCTCCAGAGAGCCCGAATTAATACATAGTCCTTTACAGCAGTGTTATTTCTGCTTCACTAATGAGGCAACAGAGGCTCGGAGGAGTGGTTCCAAGGCTTGCACCCAGTGCTTTCCTGTGGCTGGTGCCATTCCAAGGGGAAAGCTGCTGTCAGCTGCCTGCACCCGGCACAGGGCACGGGACCTGGATGGTGGATGCTGTCTACACATGACCCCCCACATGCGTGCTCACAATGCCTTCCCCTCAGCAGCCTTCATCTCTCAGCATGAGCCCTGGTGGGGACAAGAGTCTTCTCATGTGTTTTGGCATCCTCCAGCAGGCTAGCAAAATGCTTTTAACTCAGGTAGGTTTCAAAAAATGATTCTTGAATTGGGTGGAAGGAACTCATTTTGCACTATGCCAACAGGAAGATAGTATAGCCGGCCTCCTAGGTGATACCGCATGCCAGGACCTGTTCTAGATTTTCTCAGAACTTTGCCTGGTACACAATCCTGAGATACCATTATCAGAATGAAAGGGAGGGTTGGAAGAAAGGCTGGCTATACTCCCAGGACCAGGACCAGGAGGAGGCAAGGCGGGGAACAAGGGCCAACACCCAAGGAGGGGGCGCTGGTCCTCAGGTGCCGCCTCTGCACCGGCACGACCCTGAGCTCCAGCACCTCCCTGGGTTGGTGCCCTAGGCCTTGGTTTTGCCTGCTGCCCCCTGGTCCTGGTCCCGGCTCTGTCCAGAGTGACACAGGGTTGGAAGACCTTCGCAAAGCATGGCCTGAGTGTGTACTCCCTGAATGTGTGTTCCCTCACATCTCCTGAGTGTGTGTTGCCTTCCGGCAGCTGAGGATCACTTCAGCAGGCCTCTCCCAGGCTCTGCCACGAACCTCTCCCCAGCCTCAAGCCTCTGGGTGGTGTGCAGGGCAGATGTGTCCTCACCCAAAGGTGATGATTTGGCTCAGGTCTCCTTAAACCATTCCAGGTGCTCCTCCCTCGCCCCATCAACAGCACCAAGCACTTTCCTAGGATATTGTTCCAGCACAATTGCCTTTGGTTCCAACTTCTCTAAAGAACCACAACATGTGAAGCCGTTGGAAGGTAGCCAGACACTTCCTGCAAGTGAATCTTGGAAAGGATGTCGAGAGGAATACGTGAATTGCAGGCTTCAAATTTTAAACAGGGTCAGGCACGGTGGCTCACTCCTGTAATGTCAGCATTTTGGGAGGCTGAGGTAGATGGATCACCTGAGGTCAGGAGTTCGAGACCAGCCTGGCCAACTTGGTGAAACTACGTCTCTAATAAAACTACAAAAATCAGCTGGGCTTGGTAGTGGTTGCCTGTAATCCCAGCTACTTGGGAGGCTGAGGCAGGAGAATCGCTTGAACCTGGGAGGCGAAGGTTGCCATGAACTGAGATGGTGCCATTGCACTGCAGTCTGGGCGACAAGAGCAAAACTCCATCTCAAAAAGAAAGTTAAGCAACATTTACAGTCATGGTCAGTGATTCTACAGTGTGTTAGTGTTTCTGCATGGCAGGGGTGATGGGGAAGAAGAGAGGGTGGGAAGGGGCACAGAAAGATAGAGAAGGTGCCTCAGCTCCTGCCGTGGAGGCCTAGACTCAGAAGTGATCGCCACATTTTAATAAAGATCTTTATTTACGAGTTCCCTAAATGTGGCATCTTCTATTAGCTGTTGTCATCAACAGAGCCTTCAAAGCCCATAGGTAAATTTTTATCGTACTCATAACTACTTTTGCATGAAGGAAATTCTGTGTACCCAGTGCTTTGGGGTCTCCCTAAGTCATGTTTAACAAGTTTAATGTAATTTCTCAAAAAAAATCTGAATCTTGCATCTGAATTATTGAACATCTTCCTGATGGAGCATTTTCTACAAGCTCCGTTCCCCGCCAAACACCCAGGGAGATGTGCTGCCAGCCCGCGGTGCCTGCTACGTTAAGTGAGACAAACAGGGCAGTTATTCAAACAATGCTAAATATTAATGCTGACATTCTCCATGGCTGTATCTGTCATAGATCATGTGGGTTACATCTGTCATCTCGAATGCCTTCAGACTATGAGAGCTCCAGAAATGCTATCTGTTCGCAAAGCCATGTGATGCTGGACGCCAGCTTCCTTGGGATGTGTCCTGAAGCTGAGGAGACCATGGTGGATCCCGCTCGTCTCCAAATGGCTTGGTGTTTGTTACAGATTGGAGGAAGTCCTGGGGCGAGGGGGAAGGTTGGGTAGTTATTAGTGTTTGGAATTATACAAATGGCCCTAGGACAGGCTGGAACAGACAGCTTTGCCTCTCCTGGATGCCCCCTTGCAGAGCCCCCATCACCCCTTGGACCTAAGTCAGCCAGACTAGCTTGGCTTCATACAGATAAAACCAACATGCAAGTGGAATATTTTTGCTTTGCAGGTAGAACTGGGAATGGGGATTTTGTGCACGAAGCGTCTCAACTCTTGTGTCTAGGAAAGCTTTGATTTGCTGCCCTAGCTGGAAGAGCTGAAGTTTCCCTTTCTCGGGCTTTTATCAAGACAAGAACGTCTCCTCTGATTTGGCTGTGCCGGGGCTTCCTTGTTAGAAGACGGCATCATCTCAACCGTGTGCCAGCTGTTCCTTGCACCCTAGCCAGGGGCTTCCTTCTTCTGGGGCTTCATTACAGCCCATCCAGAAGTCAGAGGGACCTCTGTGTCCTTGTATGTGTGTGTGTACTCTGTCTTCTTTTCTATGTGTTCCATTTTCTTTTCTGCCAGAAATCATAGTAGTGCAATATTAGATTTTGGGGATGCAATTCTCCTAGGTAAGTTGAAGTTCATGCACCCTTATGAACTTCCCCCTATGCCTGGGCGTGAGGCCAGCAATCAGACGGTTGGCAGGATGCTGGAGGTCAAAGGTTTATTTGACCAATTCCTAGCAGAATGATTAAATTCCAGGTAGCTCTCATCCGTTCTGCACCTACATGCTCCAGTGTTCTTCTTACTCATTTTACCTATTGCTTCGTTTTGACTCTCACCACAACACTATTAAGACAAGGCAAGATCACCTCCATTTCTTAGGGGAGGAAATACAGACTTGGAAGTAACCTGCCTGAAGACATACTATTGAGAAAATGATGAATCTGAAATTCAGACTCAGTTTCAACTGGCTCTCAGGATCGGGCCCTTTCTCCTGCATGGTGCTACCTTCACTTTTAGATCAAACTTCAAATTTAAAAAAAGGAGAAGAATTTGCCTGAAAATAATCCAATCACTCTATTAATAAACATACTGGGGCCGGGTGCAGTGGTTCACACCTGTAATCCTGGCACTTTGGGAGGCCGAGGTGGGTGGATCACGAGGTCAAGACATCGAGACCATTCTGACCAACATGGTAAAATCCTGTCTCTTCTAAAAATATGAAAATTTGCTGGATGTGATGGCATGCGCCTGTAGGCCCAGCTACTCAGGATGCTGAGGCAGGAGAATCCCTTGAACCAGGGAGGTGGAGGTTGTAGTGAGCCGAGATCGTGCCACTGTACTCCGGCCTGGTGATAGAACGAGATTCTGTCTCAAAAAGTAATAATAATAATAAAATAAAAATAAATAAGCATTGGTTGAATTTGTAAAATGGTCAGATGTCCCAGCTGATTCCAAATGCTCAATGCAAGCTTGGGTATTGATTATTGGTCAGCTCCTGGTCAAGAGAGAATTCAGCATTCTCCAGGCCCAGCTGGCCCGGGTCTCAGGCCAGCGGTCCCAAATCATCAAACTTTCCTTTTCTGTCAGCATCGGAGACCAGAATTTCTCAGTGGCAGCATGACCGATGTTTTAGACTGGTTAAGTCTTTGCTGTGGGGGCTGCCTGTGCATTGGTGAGTGATGAGCTGTGTCCCTGGCTTTTACCCACCAGATGACAGTAGGACCCTCTCTCAAAATCATGACAATCAAGAATATGCCAGCTATTGCTAAATGTCCTCTGGGGGCAAAGTTGCCTGAGTTGGGAACCACTGGCTTGAAACTACCCTCTGCTGGTTTTATCCAAAAGCCCCATCCTTGACTGGCTTCTTCCATGTTCCTGTCCTTTTCCCCCACCTCCCTACTGACCCAGGAGCATGCCCTGAGCTGGTCACGTGCATGCAAATCTGCAACTCAGCATCTGCTTCCAGGGACCCAATGCAAGATGTGCTTTTGTTGCAGATGGAAGAAAAGCCATGAGAGTATGAATGGTTCTAGGCAAGCTACTTAACTTCTCTATCGGTTTAATCGTTTGTAAAAGGAAGGTCCCCTCTTGGTCATATGTAAAGACCACAGAGTGTCAAAGCCTGGGTGGTCTTATTGTCTCCAGGATCTGCTGCCAGGGAAATAGCAGAGAGAAACCCCTGACAGTGGCGTGAACAAATGTTTGTTCACTGAATGATGGAGTAGCTGCTGAGGAGACCTCAGAAGCTATAATTTTTTTTTTTTTTTTTTTTTTTTAAGAGGGAGTCTTGCTCTGTCACCCAGGCTGGAGCACAGTGGCACCATCTCGGCTCACTGCAAACTCTGCCTCCCAGGCTTAAGCGATTCTCCTGCCTCAGCCTCCCAAGTAGCTGGGATTATAGGTACGTGCCACTGCGCCCAGTTAATTTTTATTTGTTTTGAGATGGAGTCTCGCTTTGTCACCCAGGCCGTAGTGCAGTGTCACAATCTTGGCTCACTGAAATCTTCGCCTCTCGGGTTCAAGTGATTCTCCTGACTCAGCTCCCGAGGAGCTGGGATTAAAGATACATGCCACCATGTCCGGCTAATTTTTGTATTTTTAGTAGAGACAGGATTTCACCATGTTGGCCAGGCTGGTCTCAAACTCCTGACCTCAGGTGATTCACCTGCCTTGGCCTCCCAAAGTGCTGGGACTACAGGCATGAGCCACAGCGCCCGGCCAGAAGCTATAATTTAAGTTGAATATGCTGAGAACTGGATGTGAGGCTCTTCTATGTAAACCGAGTAATTGCAGTTAACACAGAAGGGTTGTGCAATTTTGAAGTAAAGGAGCAGGAACTACAGGAATACCTCTGTCATGGAACATGTTGGGTTTATTTGTTGCAAAGAGGGAGAACATGCACCATGGACAATCGTGGGCACCTCGGTAAGAGAGTGCCAGGAAGGACTTACTACAGGATTTGGGCTGTATTGGGTGGTTCTGGGGCTGATCCAAGGAAGCAGAGCTTTGCTCTGGACCGAATGTTGTCAGAAAGCAAATTTTGTGATTAGATATTTTAACAGACAGTATCTACAAGGGGGCTGGAATGAGCAGACGCTCATGCTGTTACTGGTAAAGGAGCAGTCAGTGGTCACCCATATTAACCAGGATGGGGAGATGTTTGTTTTTCTTGTGATTTGGACAAATGTTTCTATTTTATTTTTTCAGTGTTTAGACATGATTAAGGAGTGGTCTTGCTTCCGTCTTGTTCCACGTGGTCACAGGGTGGTTGCATGCTGGTGTTCTGTACAATCGCCTGTTTAACAGGAAGACACCACTCCCAGCTGTGTGCCAGGCTGGCTCCCAGTTGTCAAGGGTCGCTTCTCTTTCTCAAAATCTGTCATGCTGCTCTTCTCTTTGGGAAATTAAAATTGACGGGAAGGTGGTGGAGAAATTCAGGGGACCTAAAAACTGCAAAAAAATGTTAATTTGGGGGGATATTTAAAGTTCACCTATTTAAAATCCACATTTTGTGGATTGGTGTTAAACACAGTTGAACAATAGGGAAGATTTTGACCTTACATTTCTGGTTGGTGTGTGCCTTTTGGGGTCTGGAAAGCTTCAAGAGTGATGTTTTCTTTCCTTTGCTTTTTGTACATACACCCCCTAGAGACATGCACATGCACCCCCCCAACACACACACCCCAGAAAAAAAATGGAAGTCATTCCAATGGGCTTTGTCTTCAATGCTCTTTGTCTCCTGTAAGGGATTAGTTTTCCGTTTGAATTCCTTTGTAATTTCCTGCTGTTGATGACACTGAGGAGGTATTAGTAGGAGCTGGAGTGACAGCAGAACTTTTGGGACGGAGTAGTGGGAGGTGCGGCAAGAGCCATTTCGGCAGTTCCATGACGTGGGCTTACCCCGAGAGCGAGGGTGTTTGGGTTGAGCATTCAAACTGGCTCTTGCTTCTGATCTCAGGATACACTAGAGATCCAGCTCCATCATTTAAAATTTTTGTAATTTTTTTTTTTTTTGAGATGGAGTCTTGCTCTGTCACCCAGGCCAGAGTGCAGTGGCGCAATCTCGGCTTGCTGCAACCTCTGCCTCCTGGATTCAAGCAATTCTCTTGCCTCAGCCTCCTGAGTAGGTAGGATTAAAGGCACACGCCACCACGCCTGGCTAATTTTGTGTATTTTTAATAGAGACGGGGTTTCACCATATTGGCCAGTTGGTCTCAAACTCCTGACCTCGTGACCGCTCACCTCAGCCTCCCAAAGTGCTGGGATTACAGATATGAGCCACCTTGCCTCGCCTTAATTTTATTTTAATTGTGCAAATAAACAAACTTGTCAAGAAGTCCCAAACTGCGGCCACACACCCTGTGATGCTTTCCCCAAGATGAACCCACCAGGAATTGATTGAGGCAGGTTTTCACCTGCCCAGTTCTGGTGTGGCTCCATCTAGAAGCTTCTAAAGAAACAGTAAAGTGTTTAAGGGACAGGGCTCTGCCTCGTGATCCTCTACCCCTGGTGAAATGTCCAAAGTTGTTGCTGTTCTTCTTATAAAACTAAGAGCCTACTGACAGGTACCTGAAGTATTGAAACTTGGGCTTTCTGAAGTCAGTGGAGATAAAAACTGGCTTCCTGGCAGGGTTTGGTGGCTCACGCCTGTAATATCAGCACTTTGGAAGGCCAAGGCAGGTGGATCACCTGAGGTCAGGAGTTTGAGACCAGTCTAGCCACCATGGCAAAACCCCATCTCTACTAAAAATACAAAAATTAGCTAGGCGTGATGGTGCACGCCTGTAATCCCGGCTACTCAGGAGGCTGAGGCAGGACAATCGCTTGAACCCGGGAGGTGGAGGTTGCAGTGAGCCGAGATCTCGCCACTACATTCCAGCCTGGGTGACAAAGTGAGACTCTGTGTCAAAAAAAAAAAAAAAAAAAAATTGGCTTCATTTTTTTCCCATGATGAGAAAGGCGTTCAGATCAAGTTGTGTGGCCCTGAGATCTAAATAATGACAGTGGTAGCTTTAGAATCGATTTCACCTACCGTCGATGTGAACTAATAACACCTTTTCTGCTTCTACTGCCTTTCTCCCCTGCAACACTTCTTCCCTCAGCCATTATCGATCTGCTCCTGACCTTGCTGCTTGCTGGGCCCTACTCAGCAGTCAGAGTTGGTGTGCATTTCACCCTCTCTCCTGTGTTGATGTGACATTTACATGATGGGTTGTTTACTCGGGCTGCCATAACAAAGGACCACAGCCTGGGGAGTTTAAACAGCAGAAATTTACTTTCTCACAGTGCTGGAGGCTGGAAGTCTGAGGTCAAGGTGTCGGCAGTGTTGGTTTCTCCTGAGGCCTCTCTCTTTTGCTGGCAGGTGGCTGTCTTCTCCCCAAATCCTCACATGGTCTTCCCTCTGTGTGTGTCTGTGTTCCAACCTTCCCTTCTCATAAAGACACCATTTATGTTGGATGAGGACCCATCCTGATGGCCTCATTTTACTTAAATTGCCTCCCCATCTCCACATACAGTCACAGCTGAGGTCCTGGGTGTTAGGGCTTCAACATGTGAATTTTGGGGTGGGGATCTCCCTTCAGCCTGTAACACTGGTCCTCCTTGCAATGATCCTTCCCAAATATTCCATTTAAACACATGGGATCTGCTGGTCAGAGCAACTGGGTTCGAATTCTGATGCTGCCACTTGCTGGAAGTGGCACCTTGGGAAATTGTGCCTGTTTCTTTGTAAATAGGAGCATTAGGGATACTGAGCTAATATGGGCGCTAAGGGTCGGCTAAAGCTATGCCTTCAAGGCTGCAGCGCGGTGCCTGGAACACAGGAAGCAGTGAGTGCAATGAAAGTTGATTTGAGGAGCTTCACTTATGTAAGAATCATTTTAATCATTCAGAAACCCCAGTTGGGAACAATTCCCTGCTTTTGTCTGTCTGAACTTCATTGTTTCCTGGCCACATGTTGTTATGGATTCTCTTTCCTTATGATTGCCTGCTAAACCCCACAAATCCTGCAAGGATCCATCTGAAAACTGCTTTCTCATGAACGCTTCTTTATTACCGCACCTAAAGAAAATCTCCTTTCCTTTGAATTCCTATACCTCTCTTATGGGACTCCAAGAGTTTATTTGTTTATTTATTTTTTAAAATAATTGTTTTTGGAGACAGAGTCTCACTCTGTCACCCAAGTTGGAGTGCAATGGCATGATCTTAGCCTCCCAGGTTCAAGTGATTCTTGTGCCTCAGCTTTCCGAGTAGTTGGAATTACAGACGTGCATCACCACACCCGGCTAATTTTTTGTGCTTTTAGTAGAGATGGGGTTTTGCCATGTTGGCCAGGCTGGTCTTGAACTCCTGACCTCAAGTGTTCTGCCTGCCTTGGCCTCCCAAAGTGCTGTGATTACAGGCGTGAGCCAGTGTGCGTGGCCCAGAAGTTTATTTTTAATACAAATAATGACTAATATTTGTAGTCACTTGTAGTCACTTGCAAGAAAGATGTGTATTGATGGGTTTAATTCTTCCCATTTGTCAGATAAGAAAACAGAGGCTCAAGATGTTGAATAATTATCTCAGGCCACATAGCTCATACAAAGCCAGAAACGGCTGGGTGCAGTGGCACACTCCTGTAATCCCAGCACTTTGGGAGAATGAGGTGGGCAGATCATTTGAGGTCAGGAGTTCGAGACCATCCTGACCAACATGGTGAAACTCTGTCTCTACTAAAAATACAAAAATTAGCTGGGCATGGTGGCATGCGCCTGTAGTCCCAGCTACTCAGGAGACTGAGGCAAGAGAATTTCTTGAACCCGGGAGGCAGAGTTGCAGTGAGCTGAGATCATGCCACTGCACTCCACCCTGGTGACAGAGTGAGACTCTGTCTCAAAAGAAAAAAAACGTAGCCAGAACACGTAGTTCCTTGACAGCCACATTTCTCTCTGATTCCTAAGCTCGCCTTACAACAACAGGCTCTCAACATCTGGGTGAGTAAACTCTCACACTAACAGATGGCCCTGGGTTCCTGGGCCCGCCTGTCTCTGCGTCCTCTCCTTTATCAGAGCTGAATTCATCTGATCACTCTGCACAGCAGTCCAATTGGCTGTCTCCCTCTTTTTATAGGAGTCCTCTTTCATTCAGTGCCAACTGTGGGAAACGAAGTCTTATAGCCATGGAAGGAAAGATGAAGGGAAGAAGTGAAGAAGACCGATTTCTATAGATCACAAAGCATTTTGGAGGCCATAAATACGGCAGATACCCTGTAGTTCTGCAGTGTCTGTCCTTAGGGAAGCTGGAGTGCCTACTCTCTAATTTAGTCCACTGTGTGGCTGTGGTCTTCAAGTAGGCATCTGCAGAGACAGAGAGGGAGGTCTTGCTGTGCTGCCCCTCTGGGATGTGTTTCCACCCACGGCGACCTGCCCTCTGTGGCTTTCCGGCAGTAGCACATAGCCCTGGAACTGGAAATGTGGCCTCAGTGAAGCTGCCCTGAGAGAGGGCCTCTCATTGAAGACTCCCTGCTGTCATCTGGGGCAGCTGGAGAGAAAAGCTGGGAACTCTTTTCACACAGGATTTGATATGCTTGGTGGCTCCAGAAAAATGCAAGTGTGTGAGTGTTCATTCACTTGACAAAGGGTGACTTAACTGTCGGTGTCCTGTGGATTCGAACTGAAAAGGGTTTGAGCAAAAGAGAGAAAAGCTGGGACTGTGAGTAAGTTGAAAATAGCATTCTGGAGGCAACAGCCTTGAAACAGAAGGGAAGGAAAATTTATGACCATATACATTTCAGTAGGAATTTATTACCTTTTAGGAACATTAGCTCGAAGTTAGTCTCTAGACATAGGACTAAAAATAAAACTATGCTGAACTGTGTGCCCAGAGGATGGTAAATGGGAATAAACTCTTAAAGGGATGACATGGACCCAGGGAAAGTCAAGTTGAATAATCAAGGTCGGTGAAGGTCAAAATCACAAAGAAGGACTTTGCATTCACTCCTGTCCTGATGGCAACTTCAGAGGAAACCCCTGGCCATGGCTTTGCCTCTCCAGGGATTCGGGAAAGACCACCTGGTGCCATATTGTCTTCTGGGGACAGCTGGTCACCTGGGGAGGGTTGCCTCGTGCTCCTACCCCCGCCAGACTTGGGCAGAGGACAGACAAAAGGCCTCTGGAGTTTTCCACAGTGAGAGTCAGGCAAGTTCATCTGAGGAATTGGAACTAAGGTTAGAAACGTCTCTGGAGACCTTCTAGTTTTGTTGGTTAGCTTGGCAGCTGCATAATGACACTCCCTCCAGCAGGGCACGTAGTTCACTTCAAATCACAAATGGTAGGGCCTTAGTGTTTTTCACTGTCAGTTACTTATCAGAAATAGATCTGTTGGCCGGGCGCAGTGGCTCATGCCTATAATCCCAGCACTTTGGGAGGCCAAGGCAGGCGTATCATGAGATCAGGAGAGTGAGACCATCCTGGCTAATATGGTGAAACCCCATCTCTACTAAAAACACAAAAAATTAGCAGGATGTGGTGGCATGCGCCTATAATCCCAGCTACTCAGGAGGCTGAGGCAGGAGAATCGCTTGAACCCGGGAGGCAGAGGTTGCAGTGAGCCAAGATGGTGCCATTGCACTCCAGTCTGGATGACAGAGCAAGACTCTGTCTCAAAAAACAAACAAACAAACAAAAAGAAGAAATAGATTTGTTGCTATCTAGATGCAAGTCATTTGCCCAAATTACTAGGATAAGACTCCCAAGAAAGCCTGAAATTGGACAGCTTTCTCCCCCTTCATTTAAAATAAACACATAAAATTATTCTGCTACAGGTGGATTTCTCTTCTCTCGGCTTATATGACTTGACAAATTGTGTGAACATGGTTTTCAGAAATTAAATTTCTGATTCAAGTGCGTCAAATGTTTAGAGAAACTGCAGTGTCAGTTGCTGTATGGGGTAGGGTTGTTGAAATTCAGTGCTCTGGCCAGGGTAGATGGGATCTGATGGGTATGGGTGTAGTAGGGTGGGTGGTAGCTGGTTGCCCAAAGGGATGTGATGAACTTGAGCTTGACGGAGTCTAGTTTCAGTTTCAAGCGATTTAACCTGGTGTCTGGAAACGCTCATTTCCTCGATCCTGAGTGTCCCATCCTTTCGCAACTGGACTGTAGCTAGCTGCTTGGGGATGGAAAGAGGCTTCTGCAGGGGAAAGGGTGGAGATACGCAGGCAGGACTCAGCATCCCAGCCAGGCAGACTGAAAGGCAGAAGCAGCCTCGGATGCCATGATTAAGTCCATGTGGCCAGCGTGGGGTGGTACAGA
The DNA here is from genome assembly GCA_004027835.1 of Alouatta palliata. NCBI lineage: Eukaryota > Metazoa > Chordata > Mammalia > Primates > Atelidae > Alouatta > Alouatta palliata. Next base: position 86,822 of record PVKV010004522.1, read on the forward strand.
CTGCTTCACACTCATACCCTGGAGACAGACCCCAGGGAAAGGAGTACTTGGCCTCAGGGTTATGGGCTTGTGTAATTTGAGCTGGCTTCAACTTTCCCATTAATCCAATTTATTTCACTATTAAACATCCCCTAATTTGTTTGTTTCTTTTTTTTTTTTTTTCAGACAGAGTCTTGTTCCATTGCCCAGGCTGAGTGCAGTGGCGCAATCTCAGCTCACTGCAACCTTCGCCTCCCGGGTTCAAGCGATTCTCCTGCCTCAGCCTCCTGAGTAGCTGGGATTACAGGTGTGCACCACCATGCCTGGATAGTTTCTTTTTTTTTTTTTGCGATGAAGTCTCCCTCTTTTGCCCAGATTGGAGTGCAGTGGCGTGATCTCAGCTCACTGCAGCCTGGGTTCAAGTGATTCTCTTCCCTCAGCCTCCAGAGTAGCTGGGATTACAGGTGTATGCCACCATGCCCAGCTAATTTTTGTATTTTTAGCAGAGATGGGGTTTCACCATGTTGGTCAGACTGGTCTTGAACTCCTGACCTCGTGATCTGCCTGCCTCAGCCTCCCAGAGTGCTGAGATTACAGGCATGCAACACCGTGCCTGGTGTCTCTTTTTCTGTTTCCCCTGCCACCTTCTTTATGGCACACATTACTTCTGGAGTTATATTATACATTTATGTGCTTGTTACTTGTTTGCGCCCCTTAGATGATAAGTTCCACAAGGTCAAAAAATGATTTGTCATTTTCACTGATGTGTGTCCAGGGAATAGAGGAGAGCCTGACATTCAGCACAGGCTCAATATATATTCACTGAATGTACTGACCTCTTCAGAGTTCAGTTGGCATCTGTACCCTCCATACCCAGTGTGGCCTTCTGAGCCTCCCAAGTAGCTGGGACTACACCAGCTGGGACCACCACGCCTGGCTAATTTTTGTAGGTTTCAGGTTGTCAAGGTAAGTATTGCTTTTTCCCCGATAGGTAGGCTATTTACTATCTCACTAATTCTATCAATATTGGCACAAGTTGATGATGAAAAAAATTGTTACAAAAGAGGATGCCATTGATGGTTATTAGACCCAATTACAATTTTCCCTGTAAATTCTCCCAGGAACAGGGATGGCTAAGTGGTTGCTTGGAATGGAAGCTCTAGGTGGGTATAGAAAGGTCAGGTTCAACTTTGTGAAGGTATTATATTTAACCTTGAGCCAGGACTGTGGAAGACATGAATGTGTCCTCTTCCCACGATCCCCGTTTTCCCGTCTTTAGCCATCCCACCACCCACTCCCTCTCAACCCTGCCCTCTCACCTAATCTAAAGTGGGAAGGGCATAGTCTGTCGGTTTTTTTTTTTTTTTTTTTTTTAAATCCAGATGTGCCTTCTGAGGTTTGTTTTATTCCTTGTCTTTCTTGGTTCCAGTTGCCTGGCCTCTCTTGCTGTGAGGGGACTTCCTTTCTCTTGGTGTAACTTCAGGATTCTCTTCCCTGCATCATGGTCTTGGGCATGGGTTCTTTGGGAAGAAGTAACTGTTGTAAAATCTACACCCTAGAAATCTCCAATCCCCACCCTTCTCATGGGAGAATTTGTCGTTTCAGATCTAAATTAATTTCAGGAATTTTGTGGTCACCCCTCCCCACTACATAACATCTTGCATTTTCCAAAAAGTTAGTAAAAACGGAATAGTGACCTAAGAACAATTCCTGTAATAATTGTGAGGATTAGGGCTTAGCTGCTAAGACCGAGTGACGGAGGGAAATGACCTTGATTCCTGGAGGGAAATGAAAGTGAACCATTGCAAAGCACTGAGCTGAGTGGCTTTGAACACAAAGCAGAATTTATTGATCCAGTGAAATAATAGGAAAATATTTCATCTGCTGGACCTCTGCTTCGATAGCCTGCTAACATTTTTTAAACCCAAATCAAGTACCATAGTTAAAATGCCATAATTTGCTGCTCTTGAAACCAAGTACATTATATTTTGATATTTTACATTAGGAAATCATGTTTTACTGCTACTATTCTCATTTGTATCTTTAAAACATGTAGTTATTATTTTTTGTTATTGTTGTTATTGGACTTAAAAAATGGATCTGAAAATATGTAAAAGCTAATCAGTATGGTCTGTTCCAGAGTTAACAGCAGTATGCCAATATCAGTTTCCTGCTTTCTACAATGTAGTGACTAGTGTTATATAAGCAATCTTTGGGTGAAGGGTATGTGAGAACTCCCGGCACTATTTTTGCAACTTCCTGTGAGTCTTATACTGATTTAAAATAAAAATTCACTTTTAAAATGTGTTTACATATTCATATGGGCTTTGAAGCATGAGAAGGCTATGGGTTAAATTGTGTGCTCCCCTACCGCCCCCCTCCTTCCCAATTCATATGTTTAAGTCCTAACCCCCAGTACCTTAAAGCCTGACCTTATTTGGAAATAGACTTGTTATGGATGTAATTAATTAAGATGAAGTCATGAGAGTGGGCGCTAGTCCAACATAACTGATGTCCTTATAAAAGGGGCAAGTGCCGGGCATGTGGCTCACACCTGTAATCCTGGCACTTTGGGAGGTTGAAGTGGGTGAATCACTTGAGGTCAGGGGTTCGAGACCAGCCTGGCCAACATGGTAAAATCCTGTCTTTACTAAAAATACAAAAATTAGTCAGGTGTGGTTGAAGTGGCTCACACCTGTAGTTCCAGCTACTCGGGAGGCTGAGGCAGGAGAATCGCTGGAGGTTGCAGTGAGCTGAGTTTGTGCCACAGCACACCAGTGGAGGCAACAGAGTGAGACTCTGTCTTAAAAAGAAAAAGGCGAGGGGCAGTATAAGCACAGTCATGTGTACAGGGAAAACGCCATGGGAGGATGAAGACGGAGATTGAGGGGATGCTTCTATAAGCAGAGGAACACCAAAGACAGCCAGCAAACCATGGGAAGAGGAGAGAGGCTGGACAGATTCTTCCTCACGGCTCTCAGAAGAAACCAGCCCTGCCAACACCTTGATATTCGACTTCTCAGATTCTAGAACTGTGAGACAATAAATTTGTCTTTGTTCTGGCACACCTAGGAAGCAGATACAGAGGGTGTTCTTTGTGTTTTTCTCCCCTCTTCCATGGTGGCCTCTAAACCTCCCTGGACCCAGCCTGGTGCAGCGGCTCACGCTTGTGATCCCAGCACTTTGGGAGGCTGAGGTGGACGGATCACTTGAGGCCAGGAATTTGAGACCATCCTGGGCAACGTGGTGAAACCCAGTCTCTACTAAAAATACAAAAAATTAGCTGGGTGCGGTGGCGGGCACCTGTAGTCCCAGTTACTTGGGAAGCTGAGGCAGGAGAATCTCTTGAACCTGGGAGGTAGAGGTTGTAGTGAGCTGAGATCATGCTGCTGCACTCCAGCCTAGATGACGGAGCAAGACTCTGTCTCAAAAAAAATAAAAGAAGAGAAAGTGCTGAAAGAACAGCTACTCCCTAGACAGAGTAGGATGTACCCCAAAGTAAGAGGAGGAACGCATCCTCTCTGGGTACAATACTTATTTATAGACAGGATAAAAAAAGATCATGGGGAGATGCTCTCTGCCACAAGCGTTTGCGATTAAAGATTAATTTTCTTAATTACTATATTTTGTGAGAATCAATATAAACCTTTAAAGCAAAATTAGGAATATGTCTGTTCTCAGGATGTCGGGGTATCAGGACACTCCCAAGTCTGGGTCTGTTTAGTAAACATTAGCAACTTATTCCCTTAACTATCAAGATCTAGAGGCTAGGGGTACCTCACTTGCTGGTGTGCAGCCCAGCAAGTCCCAGCCTCGTTTTTCCTAGCCCTCGCTCAAGATGGAGTGGCTCCGGCTCAGATGCCTCAGTGAGAGCCTGCTGTGGACTGAACCGCATTCTCCCACACTTCCTATGTTGAAGTCCTAATCCCCAATGTAGTCATAGTTGGAGACACGACTTTTAGGAGGTAATTAAGATCAATGCCCCATCTGACAAGATTGTGTCCTTAGAAGAGGAAGAGATGTCCGCTTGCCCCCATGTAAAGACACAGTGAGAAGGGACCATCTATAACCCAAAGAGGGCATTCTCACCAGACACCATCCCCACGGGAACCTTGATTTTGGACTTTCCAGCCTCCAGTGCTATGAGAAAATATGACTGTGTTGTATAAGCCACCCAGCCTGGTGTTTTGTCACGATGACACCATAAGACAGAGCCCTTGATCGTTTAGGGATTGGAGGGCAGAGAGCGCTGTACTGCCTGGTCCAGGCAATGCTCAGGGAAGATGAAAGTCTGGAGGGAAAGTCCCCTTGATGCTTCTGTCTGGAATGTGGAGGAAGCAATCTTTTTTTTTTTTTTTTTCAATTAACAAATTTTTTTTATTAGGAACCTCTCAGACTGCATCCTCTCCCTCTTACTTTCCCAGAGAAAGAGAAGAGCAATCATTAATGGTGGTGGGCATCTGTAGTCCCAGCTACTTGGGAGGCTGAGGCAGGAGAATCGCTTGAACCTGGGAGGCAGAGGTTGCAGTGAGTTGAGATAGCACCACTACAGTCTAGCCTGGATGACCGAGCAAGACTCCGTCTCAAAAAAAACAAAACACCACTATGCACATCCACTACTGCTATCTCTGCCAACATCTTAGATTAAATGATCCATGCCATTTATTAGTCAATGAAGCCAACCATCTAATTAAGCGGCAATTGCAGAGAAACAACACCAAGAGCCGGCTTCACGCTCAGGAGTGAAAACTGTGCCTCCTCCTCGTGGTTTCCAGTGCTCCCCACGTTCAGGGAAACTTCTCTAGTAATGAGCTGCAGAAATGATCCCTGAAAGCATAGTCTTAGAGGAAGTAATCTTGCAGATGCTCTTTCACACTGTGTCCTGGAAGCTGATGGCTGTCAGGGGCAACAGAGATGATGCCGTATCCTCTGAGAGCATGAGGGAGAAGGGCCACACCTTCTTGTGGCCATGAGTAAGTGCACATGGTTTATTATGCAAAGTACTGTGGTGGCAGTGATGAGAGGGTTCCACCCAACCTGGGATCTGATAGAACATGGTTTTGCCTCAGCCAGTGCCAGCTTGGGGATGATCTCATGACTGGGACCTGCTGAGACATCACACATCACCAGCAGAGGCCAGTGGGAAATAGGGGATGGCCATGAAGTAGGCTTTTCTATCCTACTGACTACTGGATGCCATGTAAGCAGTCCCAAGACTTAGACCCCACTGGCCGAACGCAGTGGCTCACACCTGTAATCCCAACACTTTTGGAGGCTGAGGCAGGCAGATCACCTGAGATCTGGAGTTTGAGACCAGCCTTGCCAACATGGTGAAACCCTGTCTCTACTAAAAACATAAAAATTAGCTTGGTGTGGTGGCAGGTGCCTATAATCCCAGCTACTCGGGAGGCTGAGACAGAATTGCTTGGCCCCGGGGAGGCAGAGGTTGCCGTGTACTGATCATGCCACTGTACTCCAGCTTGAATGACAGAGTGAGACTCTCTCTCAAAAACAAACAAACAAAAACTTAGACCCCACCTTGGGGAGAAAGATGGAGAGAGCAAAGACCCCAAATCTGACTGAGTATCATCTGAAGTGACAACATTTACTAGGAAGTGGCCAGATTACATTTCTGCTGCCAGGCAGCACGCAGGGCTCCAGATAGAAATAAAGTTGGTCACACTTCTCACACGCCTGAGTCTCCGGCCTGTGCAGATTCATACCTGCGACATCCAGGTGTTCATGTTCTCTGAATGATGTGAAGTGGCTGGTGATCTCACCCAAAGGGCAGGGCGGGGAGGGCTTCCCTGGCTGCCCAGAACAGTTTTCTCTCTTTCTTACTTCCCCTCATCCCTGGCATGGTCCTCACTTGCTCCTCCCCGTCAGCAGGTGTCCCCAGTACATCATGAGATCGTGGATTTTCAGATGATGACGGTTACCTCCTAAGTTTGGGGTCATGGCGGCTTGGAGAGGACCTGTGTTTCACCAGCTGCAGGATAAGTCTCCATGCTGCCCATTTTCTACCATCTTTGTGGTGGGCTCTAGTCAAATAATCAGAATGAGACTCCTCTATTGCAGAAGGCATGGGAAGCCCCATCACACATGTCATCAGGAGAAACGTGGTGGCCTCCTGTCCCTGTTTGTCATGTGTGTGAGTGCCTTCTGCGGCACTGAAGCCCCATCACATTCTCATCAGTAATTTCACTGAACTTGCTCTATTTAATCATAAGGAAGTGAAGTCTTTACCCTGACCTTGTGAACTTGCCTGCTGAAGACTTTGAAGGAACCACTGACTCCTGCTCTTCCAAATCATATTTCTAGCCCCACATGACTCTCACTTTTTCCCAGTGATGATTCTTGGCCTCCCCTTAAGGGACCCTTATCCCTGGCTCCAGGAGGAAAGTGAGTCTGAAGACTGGAATTCCTGTGCCATTCTGGGAGAGGTGTAGTTTCCAACAGATAGTCACATAGAGTTTGACATAAATGTTATAATTAAAATTTGATGATAAGATTAGAAATTGCTAATCTATCGAGAAAGTTCTAAAGTTATCTCCATATATTTTTAAATAGCATTTTCATAATAAGAAAAATGTGGAAATCCATGGTTATAGTTCGATCTCATGAAGTTGGTTGCAGTGGCTCAGGAGGCTGAGGCAGGAGGAGGGCATGAGCCCAGGAGTTGGAGGCTGTAGTGTGTTACGATTGCACCCGTGTGTAGCCACTGCATTCCAGCCTGAGCCACATAGCAGGACCCGTCTCTTTAAAAAATAAGTCATAAGTAAAAATTTAAAAAGTAAAAATGTTAGATCTCACATAAAGCACGTAAGCTTTGTAGCCAGAATCAGGAAACCTTAAGAACTGAGATACCCGCTGCTACCAAATATCAGTAGACACCGATATCAAGCTTTGAGTGATGAATCTATAAATCTGTAAACTGATGCACAGTCACACATACGTCATTATTTCTATTTTCATTTAGTATAAATTTCATGGAACTTTATTTTGGAATTGTGGAGCTGGAAGCATTATTAGAGGTGTTTAAAGAGAAAGGGATTTGGAGTAGTAAGTGACTACACAGTGTCACAGGGCTTCCGAAGGACAGTGTGTCTATATATAAATATAAATATATACATATATATATTTGGTTAAATATATATATTTGGTTTTGGTTATATATATGCATACCCCATGACAACCTCATACCTTTTCTGGATTTATCAGAAAAGCATAAAAATTACTTTTTGTGATATCCCAATTCATTTAGCTTTAAGAAACTAATAGAGGCTTAAAGGAAAAATTCCAAAAAGTCTATCCTTTTGATGAACTTTCTTTTTTGGCCCAGTTATTTTTCATTTAGGTCATGACTTTGGAGAAGAGTTACCCCAAACCCAGCCTGCAGGGAGATATGCTCCATTTTCGGACGTAAACCACGTTTGTATTCCTCGGGGTTCTCTAGAGGAACAGAATCAATAGGATGTATACACGGAGACAGAAATTTATTATCAGGAATTGGCTCACACAGTTAGAGAGCCTCAAGTCCCTGGATCTGCAGAGGGAGTTGGCACTGGAGACCCAGGAAGAACTAGTCCAAAGGCAGGAAAAAAGCTGTCCCAATTAGAAGGCAGTCAAGCAGGAGTAATTTCTTACTCAGCGTTTCTGTTCTGGTCAGGCCTTCAGCTGACTGGATGACGTCCACCACATTCGGAAGGGCAATGTGCTTCACTCAGTCCACCAATTCAAATGTTGAGTTCATCCTGAAACACCCTTGCAGATAAACACCCTTCCAGAATCATGTTTAACTGAATGTCTAGACATCCCGTGGCCCAGTCAACTTGACACATAAAGTTAACCATGACAGTGCCCAAGGGTGAACTGGCCCAGGTGTGATTAGAAGCACATTTTCCATTCTTTCTGTCTTTCCTTTTACCCCAGAGGAGGCTGCGTTCATTCTCCCAACTCCCAGGCTTGCAGAAGGACACACTCCTGTGCAAGGTTCTCGGGCTCTGCAGCGTCCTCATATGTGTACATGTCTGCCCGTTTATATGAAACTAGCAACACCACCTTTGAAAGAGCTTGGGTTTGAGAGTGTCCAGATTATTCTTAAATGGGACTCTGGGGAAGGGCCAGAGGCAAGAGCCGGTGCAGGCCACCCAAGGAAACAATGGACAACTCTCTAGAACCAAAATCCTGCAGTGCCCATTATGGGAACTGACTTGGTGGACGAAAAGAAAAAGTTTATTCTGTAAGAAAATGGTTACCAGCATGGAAAGCCAAAAACAAATGTTTTCATTGTAGGTAGATCTATCTATCAATCATCTATCTATATCTATCTATTTAAATCTACATGTTACATAAAAATTTGCCCTATTAACCACTTTTAAGTGTAAAATTCAGTGGCATTAAGTACATTCACAATGTTGTATAGCCATCACCACTATCTATTTCCAATTTTTTTTTATCACTCCAAACAGAAACTGTACCCATTAAGCCTTAAGTCCTCATTCCCGCCCCCTACACCCACCCTGGTCCTTGGTAACCTCTGTTCTGCTTTCTGTCTCTATGAATTTGCCAATCTAGCTATTTCATGTGAGTAGAATCATACAATATTTGTTTTTTTGTGTGTGTCTAGCTTATTTCACTTAGCATAGTCCTTTGAGATTCCTCCATAATTAAGAACATTTCCAGCCGGGCGTGGTGGCTCAAGCCTGTAATCCCAGATCTTTAGGAGGCTGGGGTTGGGTGGATCACCTGAGGTCAGGAGTTTGAGACTGGTCTGACCAACATGCTGAAACCCCATCTCTACTAAATACAAAAAGTTAGCAGGGCATGGTGGTGCATGCTTGTAATCTCAGCTACTTGGGAGGCTGAGGCAGGAGAATTGCTTGAACCTGGGAGGGAGAGGTTGCAGTGAGCCGAGATCATGCCATTGCACTCCAGCCTGAGCAATGAGAGCAAAATTCCATCTCAAAAAAAAAAAAAAAAAAAGAACATTTCCAAAATTAACAAATTAACATTCAGAAGTCATAGGAAATCCTATTACAATAATATTGAAAGAAGTTATTGTGTTCTGCCCTGATAACTAATATTTATGCTGAACACTTACTATATGCCAGACACTGTGCCGAGGACACATCCACTGTTTTAAAAATCCTTTCAAGAACAACACAATAAAGACATGATTAGAATTATGCTCATATTACAGGTGAGGAAGATGAGGATTAAGGAGATTAGATCAAATGGTTGAGCGTTGAGCCAGTCAACTGGCTCTGGGTTCAAACTTCTGTCTCCTAAATTCCACTGCCTCTGTGATTACTGTTTCCTTTCTGTCTTTCCCCATTGCACCTCTGTTTGAACCCTTAAATTAGCACCTACTATAGGCTCCTGAGTAATAAAGTCACTTAGTGTGTGTCCTGTCTGCCTGTCAGGATGAGCTTCTAGCGAGAAGAGGCTCTATCACTCATTTTTAGCTCCAGCGCCAAGCACTGTGCTTGCCACAAAGCAGGTGCTCAATAAATATTTGCAGAATTGAATTGAAGCACATTAGTATGAGTGCCGTGGAACTGGGCTTTGGACAAAGAGGGTTCCCAACACTCTATTTAATCAACGTTTTTGTTTTAAACCACAAAGCAACCTGTTGGCTTGTTTCCTGGAAATTGACTTAATCACCCCACCCGCTGGATAGTCTCTTCGGCGCTGCCTCCAGAGGTTTTTAGGAGGAAAAGCTAGAACCATGGATCCTTGTTGTTGCCTCAGTGCTGGTTGTGGGGCTACGACTGCTGTTAATGAGTCCTTCTCCTGGCTTTTAAGAATAGACTTGAGTAGGAGTCCAAGCAAATACAATTAAAAGCACATTTTTCATGTTTATGTCTTTCCTGTAACCCAGAGGAGAGTTGCACAAAGGCCTCCCTGCTTCTGACAAGCATGGATGATAGATTCCACTTGGCTGTGTGTGTGTTTTCACGAGAAGGTGAGGGAATCACATCACATGGCAATGCACACGCCTGCACAAAGAGCCATGAGTGACAGACACCATGGAGAAGGGACTATGAGAGGGAGAGACTGAGAGTCTATAGGACACGGATAAAGTTCTGCAGGAAGAACAATGAGGGGGAACAGGATAGAGAGCAGAAGTAAACTGTGAAATGCGTTTGATTTAAGACGAAGACATGGGAGTTACTAAAAACTGGCCCAACAGACAACAGATTCACTGGGATGCCTGGTTTATCAATAAATATATCTCAAGACTTTCTCAACATTTACTGTCCACAGGATGCCAGTTCTTCTCATTTTTCATCCAGGTTAGTGTAAAGAGGATGGAGACATTTAATATGATGCATTGAGAATTGAAACCCAGGGCCCAATATGCATGCTGGAGCTACTTCTGCAGCAATTTTCCAGATTATTATTATTTTTATTATTATTTGAGACAGAGCCTTGCTCTGTCGCCCAGGCCAGAATGCGGTGGCGTGACCTCGACTCACTGCAACGTCTGCCTCCTGGGTTCCAGCGATCCTAGTGACTCAGAGGCACGCACCACCATGCCTGGCTAATTTTTGTATTTTTAGTAGAGATGGGGTTTCACCGTGTTGGCCAGGCTGGTCTCCAACTTCTGGCCTCAAGTGATCCACCTGCCTCGGCCTCGCAAAGTGCTGGGATTAAGGCGTGAGCCACCACACCCAGACTCCAGATTAAATTTTGATTCCAGTTGTTGGCGTGTGTTACCCTCCCTTCAGAGTCTGCCGCCAGGAGACAGCAACACAGGTGAAGTCCTAGTGGGCACGTTCTTTAGTCCTTGCCCGACCCACCTGCACTCAGGCAAGGCTGAGCTGTCGTCTGGTCACCACTCAGATATGGGCCAATGATCAGAAGGTTGGCTGATGAGAGACTGACAGTAAGGGCACTTTCAATTTATTAGGAGAAGCTAGAAAATGAGAAACCACTGAGATTCAAAAGAAGTAGAATTTCTGGTTTCCGGGCAAATGTACATGTATGAAATTCTGAGGGGGAAAGCTTGTCTAGGGACCCTCAAATCAGAGCACTAAGGCTTGGAGAGTTCTGGGGAAGGTCGGTTGCTGATGGCTATGACAACCACAGAACAGAATTGGTCTTCATCTTTCGTCAGCAGGTAGATTAATAAGGAAACAGACACATTGTGGTACAGCTTGTAACTGAGTTCCCAAGAATATGAACAAGGAGATTGTGGCCTTAAAGGTTCGCAGGACTTTATCCTACACCTTTAGGGTAAAGAAGGTATTTTTATTCTAAAGGTGAAAAAGTGGAACAAGGACATTCAAGCCAGAAGGGCCCACTGGATGGCAAAGTGGGTGGGTAGGCATATATATGTATGTGCATATGTATATGTATGCATGCTGTGTGTATGTAGGTGTGTATGCATGTGCATTCATGAGTATGCTTATGCATGTGTGTGCATATTTGTGCATGTTTATGTACATGTTTGTGCATGTGTGTATGTCAGTGTGCATGTATGTATATGTGTGTATATGTGTACATGCGTGTATGTGTGCATCTGTGATGTGTACATGTGTGTGCATGTGTGAATGCGTCTGTGTATGTGTATGTGTGAGTGTGTATGGTGTGTATTGTGTGTGAATGTGTATGTTTGTGTATGTGCGCATGTATGTGGTGTGTTGTATGTGTGTGTATGTATGTATGTGTGCTTGTGTGTTTATATGTTGTGTGTATGTGTGTGTATGTGTGCATGTGTGTGTATGTGTATATGTGTGAGTGTATGTTTGTATATGAGTGTGTATATGTGTATGTGTGTGTTATGTGTGTATATATGTGCTTGTGTGTGTATGCTGTGTGTGCATGTGTATGTGAGTGCGTATGTTTGTATATGTGTGCGTGTGTGTGTTATGTGTCTATGTGTGTTAGTGTGTGTATGTGTGTGTAGTACATACCATGGTAGTGTTATTGGTGGTGTAGGTGCTGTGATGTAGATGTGTGTTTAAGAAGCAGAGCTGAGCAGACGGAGGCTTAGGAGACTGGGTGTGTGGAAGATAACAATTAAAACAGACTTTTTAGCAATACCACACATGTTGAAAATTTAAATATTTAGTCAAGCAAGGAAGTCAAGAGTTGTAAATTGTTCCCTTGCATAGGGTCCTTGTGGCTTACTGCTGCCCAGAGAAGAAGTGGTCTGGCTGTGATTCAAGTCTTCCCACCTTGAGGCTCCTCTACACATCTCTGCTGTTCCTTGCTCAGCCCCACCCGCCCTCTGCCCCCACCCAGCTGCTTTATCCTCAGGTTCTGAAATATACCCATCTCTCACTACATGCAAGTTTGCCTGATGAAAATGACCTTCTCTTCAAACCCTAGCCTCACTGCTGGGTCTGCTCCAGTGAGTCCAGCTCACACCAGTACAGCCCTTCTCTAGTCAGGAATTCTCAGTACTGCTGGTGGGAGTGTGAATTGGTGCAAACTAGAAAAAAATGACCAAGAATCTCCTAAATAATCATATCCCACAGGGAGTTCTCAAAGGACTGATAAAAACATCTGAAAAAGCTGTCCACCCCTGTTAGTAATCAATGAAGTACAAATTAAAGCAAATTAAACTAATATTCAGATAGCATTTTCCATCTCTTAATTTGGCAGAAATGGAAGAATGCTAATGCACAGAATTGTCAAGGGTATGAGGAATGTAAACTGGAATATTTGGGAAGACCCTTTGCCGTTGTGAATCAAATATGCATACCATTTGATGGAGTATCCCACATCTAGAAATTTATTATAAAGTCATAATGATGGATAAACAAGTACATCTACTTACAATTATGCTATTTTCAGCAATATTTCCATGGGGAAAATTCAGATACTATCTAAAGGTCCAATAATAGAGATAAAGTAATGTAGTAAAACAGTAATAATAGTAAAGTAAGTTTGGGATTAGCCATATATTGGAATATTACGCGGCCATTGAAATGGTGGAAAATGTTTAGTAATACAAAATACAATTATGCTCTATTGTTAAGTGAAGAAACACTAGTCACAAAATTTTATGATTTGGGAATATCTCCAAGATCAGCTTCAGGTTCAATAGTTTGCTAGGATTCGTGGAACTCAGCCAAGCAGTTATACTCATGGCTACAGTTTATTTTTATTTTGAGACAGAGTCTCGATCTGTCGCCCAGGCTGGAGCGCAATGGCGTGATCTCGGCTCGTTGCAATCTCTGCCTTCTGGGTTCAGTTGATTCTCCTGCCTAAGTCTCCCGGGTAGCTGGGATTACAGGCATGCACCACCACACCTGGCTAATTTTTGTGTTTTTAGTAAAGATGGGATTTCACCATATTGGCCAGGCTGGTCTCGAACCCCTGACTTCAAGTGATCCGCCTGTCCTGGCCTCCCAAAGTGCTGGGATTACAGGCATGAGCCACCTCATCCGGTCACATGGCTACAGTTTATTACAGTGAAATGATATAGATTAAAATTAGTAATGCAAAAAGGTTCATAGAGTATCGTCCAGGAGAGGACAGGCACAGAGCGCTCAGTCATCCACTTCCCGTGGTGTAGTGAGCAAAGCTTATTTTTCTTAGCAACGATGTGTGATATGACATGTGGATTATCATCAACCTGCCTGGGGCCTGCCTGGCATCCAGAACTTTCACTGGAGGTTGTTCATACAGATATGTCTGACACTGATAAGGCTGATCTTAGTGTCTAGCCCCTCAGGAGGTCAAATTAATACCACATGGCCCCAAAGCCCCATGATGAATCTCACTGTTAGAAGAGACTTCTAGCATGGCCCAAAGCCCCATGATGAATCTCACTGTTAGAAGAGACTTCTAGCATGGCCCAAAGCCCCATGATGAATCTCACTGTTAGAAGAGACTTCTAGCATGGCCCAAAGCCCCATGATGAACCTCACTGTTAGAAGAGACTTGTAGCATGGCCCAAAGCCCCTAGGTAAACAAAGGCACTCTTATCGGCCAGGACACCCCAGTGGTTTAGAAGCTGCCTCCCAAGATGGGGCACAAAATAGTAAACCTATCTTCAGTCAAGGTTAATTCTTCACTCCACAGACCACTCCCAACCCCTCCTGATAAATCTGCTGTCCATTTTCAAGAATGAGAAATGCACTTTGAACCCTAAAAGAAGGCATCTTCCCCGCTTAAGCTTTGTGTGAGTGGCTCCCATGATCCGTTGGTTCTGTTTACCCAAGCTTTCCTGGCTGTGATAAGAGCTCAGAAGTCTTCTTGTCCCTGCCCTCCTCTGGTCAGGATGGCACCTGTTACACACACGTCATAGAGACGTAAAACCCCTCTCACCCTGGCATAGAGATAAGACCAAGTCGACAAGCAGAAACGGCAGGGGACCCTTAAAAATTCAGATTATTGGCTGTACTACTAGAAATTCTGATTTATAAGGTTGTGTATGAGCCCTAAGAACCTGGATATTTAAAAATAGCCCCAGGGATTCTGATAATCAACCAGGTTTGAGAACCACTGTTCTAAACCATTCCTCTTCCCACCAACAGCTTTCGTATAAATAACCATTTCCTGGCACATTGGTCGCCATTCAAAGTTCCCTTCTGCCTGCCAGGGGAGTAAGAGCTCCCAGGTGAGCTCAATTCTTCCAGGATCCAGCTGATCCAACCATAAGGATGCCTGTCTCTAATAGTGTCTGACATATGGGTGCGTTCGTTTCCTAGGGCTGTTACCACAAATCACCACAAACATGAACATCTTCAAACAACACAAATGCATTCTCTCACAGTTCTGGAAGCCAGAAGGTGTCAGCAGGGATTTGTTCTCTTTGCAAAGACTCTAGGAGAATCCTTCCTTCCTCTTCCAGCTCCTGGTAGCCCCAGGCATTCCCTGCCTTGTGGCTTCAAGGGGGGCAAAGTTGAATGGAGCCTCTGAGTCCTGCCAGTCTGCCTCTGTCTTGTATCTTTTGAGGCTGGCACTGAACTTTGGGTCTTAGACCTGGTGGCCTCTGTCAGAGCCAGCTCCAGAATTTGGCTTTGGAACCAAAGTGTGTCTGGAAAGTAGCTGGGATCAGGGAACTTCCTTTGTGTGTGTGTGTGTGTGTGTGTGTGTGTGTGTGTGTGTGTGTGTGTGTGTTTGTGTGTGTTTTGTTTGTATAGCTGCCCACTGTTTTAATTTAGATGACTGTTTATTGAGGTTGGCCAAGGAAAGGTGTTGATGAAGATAATAGAGGCCCTGCCATAGCTCAGCTCACCTGGATCACCATGGTTAAAGGCAAACAATCTCTATGGGATACAGAAGGCAGAGACTTGGGAGATGCAAGGCCTGTGGGGCTGAATCTGGGAGCGGGTGGGAGCTTTTATTCTCTTTCTTCCCTCACAGAATGCTGGGTCCTCTGAGGCTTCAAGGTAATTCTGAAAGAGGGAATTAGTGATGGCCCTCTGGAGTGGCCACTGTGAAGATGCCGACTGCAGTGGGGGAGGAGGCTGTGATCAGGGATGTGCCCTGCAGGAAGCCAGCAGGAGCTGGAAACAGGTTCCAGGCCTTGGTTTTCCTGTGCTCTTGGGGGCCAGGAACAGGTGGGAGCCCAGGCTCTTGGGCACAGCTGCAGCTGCAGGCCCCGGCATCTCTGCATTCTTGGTGGCCCGGGAAGCCTGCCCTACCCCCACAGGCTCGGAAGTGCCTGCTGTCACTCCCTGGCCTCTCCCCGTATCTGACACCTGCTCTGATGTGGAGCAAAGCTGTAGCCAAGCCTGGGTGCTGTTGACCCCAGCCAGTGTGCATGTGCTCAGGGCAGTGCTGACATGCCTCAGACCCCTCTGGACTTCAGGCAACAAAGAGTGTGGGAGGGAGGCTGGGAGGTGCTGAGGGTGGCTCCATGTGAGACTGAAAGCACCCCTTGGCATGAACAGCCTGGGCACCATGGATGGCACATTGATGGTGGGAGACAGGTTCCTGGGTAAAAAGGGGCAGGTCCCTGCCCACCTTCAAGCCAGGGATAGCCTGAAGCCTGGGGGCAAGGCTGTCAGTTCCGGGTGGAGTCTGCAGCCAGGAGTGAGAACTTATGGCGCTGCTTCTGGGCCCGCCCATGGCCATCCAAGGACCAATCAGCATGCACTTTCTCCCTTCTGAGCCTGTAAACACCCTGCCACCCACTCCTTCCCCCCCCCGCCCCCACATTCAACCTAACTCAGGCAGACATCAGGATGACCTCCTTGCAGACAAGAGCTACCCACTCCTGGTCTCCTCTCTGTGAGAACTGCAGAGATGTCAGGATGACCTATTTGTGGACAGGAACTACCCACTCCGGGTCTCCTCTCTGCTGAGGGCTGCGCAGATGTTGGGATGACCTGCCTGTGGATAGGAGCTACCCACTTCGGCTCTCCTGAGAGCTGTGCTGTGGCTCAATAACTCTCTTCTCCACCTTGCTCACCCTCCATTTGTCGATGTATCTCATTCTTCCTGGATGCAGGACAATAACTCAGGAACCCCGAAGGGTAGGACTGAAAGAGCTGTAACACAAACAGGGTTGAAACACGCACCCCTGTTTGCCAAGTTGCAGGTGATGAGAAAGAGAGAAGAGCTGCGGCCCTTCAGGAAGCCCAGACCTAGAGGCTCCTCTTTAGGACTCTGCAGCTCCTGGCGTCTCTAAGCTACTGCGTCCTCTGTCCAGACACTGGTGCCCACAGGGGAAACCACTTGTAGTATGTCTGGTCCAGCTGCAGCCTCGCATGGAGCTGGTGCCTGGAGCTGCCCATCCCGCTAAAGCAGGTGGCATGCCTGGCTGTGTGCAGTGGCCAGACCCCATGCTCGTGCACGTACACACCCCTAATCACTCTGCACCTGGCTTGCCCTTGGCAGGTGTGGGATCTGGGCCAGCAGTGTGGGCTGACTGCAGCGTGCTGGGCCAAGTGGGTGGAATGAGCCCAGTCAGCCAAGCCAAACTCGGGCAACGGCACCAACACCCACAGAGGCTTCCGGCTGGTGAAATGACACTCAGAAGATCCTGTGACGTTAGTAAGATGTACAGTATAAACCTAAGGCGCTCCTGACCCTTCCAAACGCCTCCCTGCAATCCCAGTCCCAGAAGAAGGTTGGAGTGGTTTTGACATGTCCTGATACAATCACTCTCCTGCATTCTGATATTTCCTCTTGAAACGCAAATCTACAAGGAGTCGATGGTAAATGTGCATGTGAAGATTTAAAGACAAGTTTGGCTCTCACGACTTTTATTTTATTTTAATCAGTTTTTTTTTTTTGACATTTTGACTGACACTGAAATAAGTACTTTGTAACACTGAACATCAAAATATAATGATATGTGGAGTATTATTTTTCTTTTGCTAAAAGGAGAATTGAAAGTTTAGGAAGACTAAAAGGACCATGAAGACCTAATTTTTTCTAATAAATGGGAATTGGAAGTGATGTAATGAATCTGCCATTGAATCAAAATACAGGAATCTTGTCACCTTAACGTTGCATACATGTGTTGTCCAATACGGTGGCCGCCAGCCACACATGGCTATTGACCACTTGGATGTGGCTTGTCTGAATTGAGACATGCTTCAAACATAAAACACTGCATTAAATTAAATTAAATTAATTTATTTATTTGAGATAGAATTTTGCTCTGTCACCCAGGCTGGAGTGCATGGCATGATCTTGGCTCACTGCAACTTCTGCCTCCCGGATTCAAGCAATTCTCCTGTCTCAGCCTCCCGAGTAGCTGGGATTACAATGCACACCACCACGCCCAGCTGATTTTTGTATTTTTAGTAGAGATGGGGTTCACCATGTTGGCCAGGCTGGTCTTGAACTCCTGACCTCGTGATCCGCCTGTCTCGGCCTCCCAAGATGTTGGGATTACAGGTGTGAGCCACTGCACCTGGCCCACACTGCATTTTAAAGATTTAGCATGAAAGCAAAGAATGTCAAATAGCTCATTAAATAATTTTTACATGTTGATTACATGTTACAATGATTTTTGACATATTGAGAAATGAAACATGTTATTAAAATTGATTTTACCTGTTTGCTTTTACTTTCTAATTCTGCTACTACAGAATTTAAAATTGCCTGTGTGGCTCACATCATACTTCTATTACACGACACTACATTAGGAAGAAAAATAATCACTCATTTTCATGTATTACCTCTCATTTTGGTCCATATCAATTCAAGATGTTAGATTTCCTCCTGCCTGTCACAGACTATTAGATTTAAAACCACGGGGTCTTTTGCTCCTTTCTCTGACTTTAGCTTCAAGTATGCATTTCTCATAAAATGTATCTTTGCGTTTTAAAATCAATAAGCACATCAGTATCAAAACTTCTCTCATTCTCTCCACTTATCATCCCTTTCTATTCAGGCCATTACTCTTTCTTTTCTCCATTGCAGTTTATTTTTTCCTGACATTTTTTCTGATTTCCTTTTGGAATTAGAAACCTGCCTCTTCAGGGCAAAGGAATTGGAAATCATGGACGTGGCACGTAACAAAGACAGATCTGGGGAAACATTCTCATTGGAAAGTTTATCACCTCACTTATGGTTAGATCCCTTATTGACGTTGGCATAAGGGGTACCATGACCATACTAATTCATGTATTCTATAAATATTTGTAAAATAAAATACTAAGCCCCCTTCTGATTGAACAGGATCCCCTCTTGGGCAAAGGGACCCAAGAAAACCTTAAAAATGGAATTCCTGGCTGGGCGCAGTGGCTCATGTCTGTAATCCCAGCAGTTTGGGAGGCCGAGGTGGGTGGATCACCTGAGGTCAGGAGTTCGAGACCAGCCTGGCCAATATGGTGAAACCCCATCTCTACGAAAAATACAAAAATTCACTGGGCATGGTGACTTGCACCTGTAATCCCAGCTACTTGAGAGGCTGAAGCAGGAGAACCACTTGAACCTGGGAGGTGAGGGTTGCAGTGAGCCAAGATCATGCCAGTGCACTTCAGCCTGGGCAACAGAGTGAGACTCCATCTCAAAAAAAAAGTACTCAGAATGCCGTATTGTGGGGTATCATGTTCTGTATCCCAACAAGATCATGTTATAATATTCAGTCTTTCTCAAACTAAGCTGCCCTAGAACCAGTTTGAGAACTTCCGTGGTGTGGGTACAAAGTACGTGCTCTCAGAAATGCAGTCAGAAAGAACCTATCTCCTTCCGTAATGGTGAAGGAGTCTGGACCTTTGCAGCGTTTTCATTGTTGTAATCCTCAGAATGCTTTATTAGAATCTGACAGTTGCTTTATGTTTTATTCCTCACAATTTGGAGGCTGGAAGGTCCAAGATTAAGGCAGTGACAGGTGCAGTGTCTGGAGAGAGCCTGCTTCTTGGTTCATAGGCTGGCCGTCTTCTCACCGTGTCCTCGCATGGCAGAAGAGACAAGAGAACTCTCTGGGGCCTCTTCTATAAGAGCACTAATCCCATTCAGGAGGGCTGTGATCTCATGATGTAATCATTTTCTGAAATGGTTTGGATCTGTGTCCTTGCCCAAATCTCATGTTGAACTGTAATCCCCTATGCCTGGTGGCAGGTGACTGGATCATGGGGATTGAACTCTCATGACGGTTTTATTCCATCGCTGCTGGTGCTGTTCCCGTGGTAGTGAGTAAGGTCTCATGAAATATGGTAGTTTAAAAGTGTGTAGCATCCTCTCTGTCTTTTGTCCCTGCTGCCACCATGTAAGACGTGTTACTTCCCTTTCACCTTCTATCATGATTGTAAGTTTCCTGAAGCCTCCCGAGAAGCAGAAGTTGCTATGTTTCCTGTACAGCCTACAGAATCGTGAGTGAATTAAACTTCTTTTCTTTATAAATTACCCAGTCTCTGGTATTTCTTTATAGCAATGCAAGAATGGACTAATACATTTCCCAAAAGCCCCACCTCCTAATGCCATCTCCTTGGGGGTTAGGTTTTCAACGTATGAATTTTGGAGGGACACAAACATTCAGAATATAGACAGCTCTCATAACATAAAGTCCTTTCTGTGGTCTATTAAGTATCACTTTTTTTTTTTTTTGCCTTGTTGTGCTTTTTGTTGGTGATTTTACTGTTTAAAATGGCTCCCAGGCAGAGTGCTGTGTGCTGTTTAGTGTTTCTAGGCACACAAAGGCTGTGTGATGTAACTTCCGGGGAAAATACGGGTGTTAGATAAGCTTTGCTTTGGCATGAGTTATAGTGCTGTTAACCGTGAGTTCAATGTTCATAAATCAACAATGTATGTTAAATAAGAAATAAGATGTCTCTATATAGAAACACACAAAAAACAAGATTATATGGTGATCAGTTGAGACAAATGTGACTGGGGCTTGCAGGAACCTGTAACTCTGTATTTCCCCTAGGAGAAGTATTTGCTAATTCAGTGTTTGTGGTGACTTTATAGAACGTAACTACCATGAATTGCGAGAATCAACTGTATTTATTTTGAAAATTAAACACAAATCCTGTCTGATAGTGTTTGATCTAAAATATTTAGTTATTTGTGCCTTGTTTCTGAAGCTTTCCAACTAGCTTACAGGAAAATGTATGTAAAAGTTCTCTGTCGAAAAGTTTAAAAGCTGTATAAATCCAGGGCTTACAATGCTTATTTTAATCACATGGATCAAATAAATGATTGAAAATGACCATTATTTTACTTTCTGCTTTGATTTGTTAGCCCATATGGTTGAGAAGTGTTTGATATGAAGAATTTTGTGGGGTCAGTTCATAAGATGAATAAAGGAAATGACATTTCCAATATGAGTTAAAAACTGAAGTCTACGTGTACACAGATGACTCATCTCTCAATCTGTTATGGCTCGGTTAGTGTAGTTGGAGTGGAATGGCATTGACTTTTAAAATAATTTTTTCTTAGTTTGTAGAAATAATAATGAAACTGCTGTTGCAAAGTTATTTTTGAGAAAATTATTACAGTGAAAGAGACCTGACCTAACCAACTCCATCTTGCTTCTAACCTCCATGCTGTTTTGGTTCACTCCTGGGCATAGGCCAAACTAACTTTGGAAAGAACTTAGTTTATAGTTTAACTTTAAAACAAAAACACTAACAGCCCTTTCCCAAAACAAACCCCCTTCCTGCCTAGATACTAGACTGCTTTTGCAGGACTAACAAATTAGCCACGAGATTAGAAATTATGGTTTAGGAGTCATGCATCTGGAGGCTACAAGATGCTGACCCTCCCCAAATTGCTCTTTGGGATAACATCACTATTATAAAACCTAAGATCAGTGTTTGAGATATTTTTCAGACCTTGCAGATCCTTGATAGATCAGCTGCCACCACCCAGATCAATAAACTGGCTCGTCTGGTCTTGTGGCCCCCACCCAGGAACTGACTCAGTGAAAAAGGACAACTTTGATTCCCTCTTATTTCATCTCAAGCCAACCAATCAGCACTCCTGAATCACTGGCCCCTAGCTACTAAATTTTCCTTAGAAACCCTGATCCTTGAGTCTTCAGGGAAACTGATTTGAGTGATAGTAAAACTCTAGTCTTCCATACAGCTGGTTCTGTGTGAATTAAACTCTTTCTCTATTGCAATCCCATGTCTTGATAAACTGTCTGTGTCTAGGCAGTGGGAAAGAAGAACCTGTTATATGGTTACAGTAATTGCTTTTTATAGAACATTAATGGGATAATACCTGTATCAGGGAGATGGGTAAGTCAAGATTCATATCTTTTTAGTGCTCAAAATCCTTAATGTTTATTGGCATAGACAGAACAGAAAGAAAGAAAATGCATACGCAGTAAGGAGACTACCAGTCTCTTTGATGTGTTTCTGTTACTTATTAAACCTTAAGAGAGAGCAGAGTCCAGGGAGCCCTTTTCGATAGATCAAACTCTGTTGACCACAGAGAAGAAGATAGTTAATTTGCATATGGGACTCCGGGTTGAAGATCTCCAGAGAGACTTCACCACTCTGCTCAAGGTGTCTGGAGTGAAAGCCAGAGAAATCTCTCCTAAAGAAGAAGAGAGGTGTCAACCAGGTCCTGTGGCAGCAAAGGGCTATGAGGTTCCTTAAAGAAAATTACCTGGGGAAAAGGGGAGCTTGACTGGGGGCCCCATCTTCAACACGAGGATCTACACGTTTGTAGATATACACCAAAATTAAAATTCTAAGGCCCTCAAATCACCTGAATGGACTTCCTTCTCAACCACGGTTCTTTTAAAATTTAAACAG
Source organism: Alouatta palliata (assembly GCA_004027835.1). Classification (NCBI taxonomy): domain Eukaryota; kingdom Metazoa; phylum Chordata; class Mammalia; order Primates; family Atelidae; genus Alouatta; species Alouatta palliata. The sequence goes on from PVKV010004522.1 coordinate 108,931, forward strand.
AGAGACTGTTTCAGGCCATAGCAGGAAGTGAAGCTTGGACATGTCTCATTATACCTCTGTGGCCTTAACATCAATACAGACATCGAGTCTGATAAGAAACATTTTACAATCTATTCTCTCTGAAGCCTGCTACCTGAAGGCTTCCTCGGCAAATAAGAACTTGGGTCTCCACAACCCTTTATCTTAACCCAGACATTCTTTTCTGTTGATCCCAGGTCTTTAGACAAACTCAACCAATTGTAAACCAGAAAATGTTTAAATTTACCTATAAGCTGAAAGTATTCCCACCCACCAGCTTTGAGCTGTCCCACCCTTCTGTACCAAACCAGTGTATTTCTTAAATGTATTTGATTGATGTCTCATGCCTCCCTATAATGTATAAAACCAAGCCGCACTCTGTCCACCTTAGGTACACGGTCTCAGGACCTCCTGAGGGCTGTGTCATGGTCCATAGTCCCTCATATTTGGCCTAGAATAAATCTCTTCAAATAGTTTACAGAGTTTGACTCTTTTTGTTGATATAGGGTAGAGTTGGTTCTGGCAGATCAAGGTCTGAAATTGGAAGTCGCTTGGGACCCAGTCACGCAGGAGTAGCTACTATCACTTTGGAAAGCCAAGTGTGAGGGTCCTTGTGATCAGGAGAGTGAACTGGATTAGCAACACAAGGAGGGCTGGAGCTTGGAGCAGAATTGCTTTAGTTAACATTTTGGGGCTGATAATTTTTTTTTAAATAAAACAATCTGGCCAGGTATGGTGTCTCACACCTGTAATCCCAGCACTTTGGGAGACCAAGGAAGGTGGATCACAAGTTCAGGAAATCGAGATCAGCCTTGCCAACATGGTGAAACCCCGTCTCTACTAAAAATACAAAAATTAGCCAGGTGTGGTGGCACATGCCTGTAATCCCAGCTACTCGGCAGGCTGAGGCAGGAGAATCACTTGAACCAGGAGGCACAGCTTGCAGTGAGCCAAGATCACACCATTGCACTCCAGCCTGGGTGACAGAGTGAGACTCCATTTCAAAACCAAAACCAAAACCAAAACCAAAACCAAAACCAAAACCAAAACCAAAACCAAACCAAACAAACAAAAACCAATCTTGCAAAAGTAGAGAAAACAAATACAATAATATAATAAAATCCTGTGTACCCCTCATGCAGATTTAATAGCTATCAATATTTAGCCACATTTTATTCATTTAGCCTTTTTGTCAATTATTTTATGACAAATTCAATACATCATATAATTTCACCCCTACATTTTTAGTGCCAAAAATATGAATATTTTCTTATGTTATTTCATTGTCATTGTTAGATACAACACCCAATCAACAATAATTCTTTGTAGTAATCTACCACTCAGTCCGTAGTTAAATCTTCCCAATTATCTAAAAGATGACTTTAAATAGTTGGCTTCCACATTGAGAGCGCTGCATTAGGTCATTCTGTTTCTTATGTGTTTTAAAATCTAAAGCAACATCCCTCCCCTTCTGGCAATTGCACACACTCCATCCCATGGTTAATTTATAAAACAAAAGACCACAAAGTTTATTCCTGGAGACAAAAATCCTCTCTTAGTACTCTTAAAAGGTAATTTTCACAAATGTGAAATCACGGCTCCCATACAGATATAAAAATGAACATGTATTAAAGGTTATTTTTTATACATTAGTTGGTGAGGAAACTAGGCAGATGTTGTAACCAGTTGATACACTTTGGCTGTGTCCCCACTCAAATCTCATCTTGAATTGTAGCTCTTATAATTCCCACGTGTTGTGGGAGGGACCTGGTGGGGGATAACTGAATCATGGGGTGGTTTCCCCCATATTGTTCTTGTGGTAGTGAATAAGTCTCACAAGATCTGATGGTTTTATAAGGGGTTTCTCCTTTTGCTTGGCTCTCATTCTCTCTGCTATCATGTAAAACTTGCCTTTTGCCTTCCACCATGATTCTGTAGCCTCCCCAGCCACATGGAACTGTGAGTCCATTAAACCTCTTTTTGTTTCTAAATTACCCAGTCTTGGGTATGTCTTCATCAGCAGTGTGAAAATGAACTAATACACCAGTTCAAGAGAAGGGTCAGAAGGCAGATACAGTAATAGATCAGGAATATTAAAATGAATGTGTAAATGGAAGCAAAGTGGGTAAAGGGAAGTCAGTTGAACCTCCAGGAGCAGGGCGAAATTGTCTATAGACCAGTGTTTGTTGTGCTTGCTGTTATCTAGAGTTGTAAAGTAGCTTCCAGGTATTTGGATTCAAATAACCTGGAGTGAAGGGATTTCCTCTACAGCCTACAATGCAGTTCTCCATAGTATCATTTCCATAAGCCTCAATCCTGTTTCTACAGCCCCTCTGTGCTTCTGGCTGGGTCCCAAGGGCACTGCTAGGACCACCCAGCACCTGGGCCTTTGGGCTGGCTCTGCCTTGCCTAAATTGTTTTCCAAAGAACCTGAGAGTTGGATGGTTTTTTAGTGATCACACTGGCCAATTCTTTTACCACATCCTCATCTCTGGAAGGGACAGAATTGGAGTTATTAATAATATATTGACTAAGGGCATTTAGAGTGTTGAGGGAGAAGTTTGAGGTGCCCTAAGGGGAGGGACTTGGAGTTGTCTAGAGCTCTGCTGGTGCTATTTCTTCTGAGAAATAATAAAAATAGCTGTCATTTACTGGAAATCTATTGGGTGCCAGGAACTTTAGATGTCTTGAATATCAGCTACTCCTTACCTCACACTAAATGTTGGTAATATTATCCTAGGTCTCACTGTACCTTGCCCAACAGTGAACAGCTGCCAAAGGGCAGAATTAAAACTCAGCCTGACTCAAAAACTTCTCTTTTGCCCACATCAGCATTTTACCAAGTATAAACTGAGGAGTTTGGGCATCTGTGATGCCCAAAATTACATGCTCCAGCTGGGTGTGGTGGCTCACACAGGTAATCCTAGCGTGAGGCAGATAACTTGGAGGCTGAGGCAAGCAGATAACTTGAGGTCGGGGGTTCAAAACCAGCCTGGCCAACATGGTGAAACCCCATCTCTGCAGAAAATATTTAAAAAATTAGCCAGGCATGGTGGTGGGTGCCTGTAATCCCAGCTACTTGGGAGGCTGAGGCTGGAGAATCACTTGAACTCAGGAGGCAGAGGTTGCAGTGAGCTGAGGTCATGCCATTGCACTCCAGCCTGGGCAACAAGAGTGAAACTCTGTCTCAGAAAAAAAAAATTACTTTCTCCATGGTCAAATAAGTCTGGGAAACACTGGGTACAGATATTCCAACATGCTTCTTCACTGAGTGACTTCTCAATCCTTTAACACAGCAATGGGCATGTCCCCTCCTTCCGCCTCCAGATATATGATGTTGAAGAGTTTTTCTCTCTTTCTTGGCAGGGACTATTCTGCTTGCTGGATTGGAAATGATTTTAGGACCTCATGCCAGGAAGAAAACATAGACAGATTTCTGAGCAGCTAAAAAAGAAGGAAAAATTGGGAAGTGAAATTTTCTATTGGCTATAGTTTATCCATGTTAAACTGTAAAGCATTTAACACAGATGGAATCTGGCACATGCAAAGCATTCACAAAACCTAGTTACTACTATTGCTAGTGCTGCTGCGACTCTACTACAACAACTACTACTACAATTACTACTACTACAACTACTACAACTAGTACTACTACAACTACTAAACTACAACTAGTACTACTATAACTACTACTACTACAATTACTACTACTACAACTGCTACAACTGCTGCTACTGCTACTACTACTACAACTACTACAACTAGTACAACTACTACTAAACTACAACTAGTACTACTACAACTGCTACTACTGCTACTACTACCACTACTACAACTAGTACTACTACAACTACTACTAAACTACAACTAGTACAACTACAACTACTACTGATACAACTACTACAACTAGCACTACTACTACAACTAGTACTACTAGTACTACAACTAATACTATTGCTACTACCACTACTACAACTACTACTACAACTACTACTGTAACTAGTACTACTACAACTACTGCAACTAGTGTTGCTATGACTACTACCACTACTACTACAACTACTACAACTACTATTACAACTACTACTACAACAACTACAACTACTACAACTGCTACTACTGCTGCTACTACTACAACTAGTACTACAACTACTACTAAACAGCAACTAGTACTACAACTACAACAACTACAACAACTACTACTGATACAACTACTACAACTAGCACTACTACTGCAACTAGTACTATTAGTACAACTACTACTATTGCTACTACCACTACTACAACTAGTACTACTACAACTACTACTATAACTAGTACTACTACAACTACTACAACTAGTGTTACTATAACTACTACAACTACTACTACCAACACTACTACTACTACAACTAGTACTACCACAACTAGTACAACTACTACAACTACAACTACTATTACTACAATACTACTACAACTACAACTACTACAAAAACTACTACAACAACAACTACTACTACTACAAGTACTACTGCTACTGCTACTGCTGCTACTATGGCAATAAACACGGGAGGCAGATATCTCTTGAATACAATGATTTCGTTTCTTTTGAGTATGTACCCAGCAGTGAAATTGCTGGACCAAATGGTAGTTCTAGTTTTAGTTTCTTGTGGAACCTCCATACTGTTCTAATTTACATTTGCACCAACAGTGAATGAGGGTTTGCCTTTCTCCACATCCTTGCCAGATCTGTTATTGCCTGCCTTTTTTTATACTTATTTTTATTTTTAATTCTTTTATTTAAAAAAATTTATTTTTAATTATTAATATACATTTATGGGGTACATTAGCTGTTTTGATATAGGCATGCAATGTGTAAAATCGTATCATGGAAAATGGGGTATCCATCCCCTCAAGCATTTATCCTTTGTGTTACCAGCAGTTCAATTATACTCTTTGAGTTATTTTGAAATGTACAATTAAATTATTATTGACTGTAGTCATCCTGTTGTGCCATCAAATACTAAGCCTCATTCATTAATTCTAACGACTTTTTGTACCCATTGCCTGCCTTTTTGATACAAGCCATTTTAACTGGGATGAAATGATATCTCATTGTGGTTTTGATTTGCATTTCTCTGACGATTAGTGATATTGAGCATTTTTTCATATACCTGTTGGCCACGTGTATGTCTTCTTTTGAGAAATGCCAGTTCAAATCTTTTGCCCAGTTTTTCCTCAGATTATTTTTATTATTTGCTATTGAGTTGTTTGAGCTCCTTATATATTCTGGTTATTTGTCCCTTGTCAGATGAACAGTTTGCAAATATTTTCTCCCATTGTAAGTGTTATCTTTTCACTGTGTTGTTTCCTTTGCTCTGCAGAAGCTTTTTAGCTTGAGGAAGCTATTTTTTCAGATGCAGTTGCTCCACAGCAGCTTCAAGGAGAGTAGGATTCTTCTCTGTCCATTCCTAGTCCTGGGTACAAAGCCCAGGGTTCTCCCAACAGTTTCATAGGAATTAGGGAGAGCCAGGGAGTCTTGCAGGAGGAGATAGATGCATTTAGTGATTAAAAACAATTTACACTGAAATCATGTAGGACTTAAAAAGTCTAGCTTCTTCCTTTTCTGTGATTCTTTGGTGACAAAATAAATGGCAGTCATTGCCATGTTGGAAAACCTGGGAGAAACCAGGAGACCAGAAACTGACATGTTATATTTTGGTTTCTACAAGACGTTGATTTCATTTCTGTTAAAATATCTTCTTAAGTGTTTATATGAAAACCTGTTTCTTGCTAGTTCTTGGTTTACATTCATTTTAACGTGCCAGGGTTTGTTTGTTTTGTTGATCAGAGACCACAGTGCTGGTACCCCATGCAAGGAGCCCTCCCTGGGAGTTTCTGAGGGGTGGGGTCTTGAGCCAGGTGGGGTCTGGAGCCAGCGTTGAATGCTGAGGCTCCTTGTTGGCCCAGGACTGGGGGCTGGCAGAGCCTGTGGCTGAAGGACAAGAGAGGGAGAGAGTTCCTCAAGCCGATGAACTTGTTCCTGAAGTGGCTATCCTCAGCTCCAGGACAGTTTGGGAGGTCCATGCCAGGCTGGGGGACTCCACAGGGGCCAGCACCTCTGGGTAGTGTTGAAAAGGAGATTTGGGGCTGTAGCGGGGCAGGAGAAAGAATATATAGGAGAGGCTCATGGGGAAGCATCCATAGGTCCTTCTCTCCAGTGTGGGTGTATTTACAGAAAAGAGGGTCCCCATCCAGACCCCAAGAGAGAGTTCTTGTATCTCTCACAGGAAAGAGAGGTGAGTCACAGAGCACAATGAAAGAAGCAAGTTTATTAGAAACTACTGCGTTACAGAATCACAACGGGGCATCCTCAGAAAGCAGGATCCTTTGTTAGTGACTCTACCTATAAGCAACTGTGGCCGGGCGCGGTGGCTCAAGCCTGTAATCCCAGCACATTGGGAGGCCGAGGCGGGTGGATCACCTGAGGTCAGAAGTTTGAGACCAGCCTGGCCAACATAGTGAAACCCTGTCCCTACTAAAAATCCAAAAATTAGCCAGGCATGGTGGCAGGCCCTGTAATCCCAGCTACTGGGGAGGCTGAGGTGGGAGAACTGCTTGAACCTGGGAGGCAGAGGCTGCTGTGAGCTGAGATCATGCTACTGCACTCCAGACTGGGTGACAGAGCGAGACCTTGTCTCAAGAAAAAAAAAAGGAAGAAGAAAGAAAAACTTTAAGGAGCTATAATGAGCTATAATTAAACTTAGAATGTGCACATGTTCTCACTAAAGGTAGGGGTTATTGATGCTATCAATGACGATTAATCCTTTAAGCCTGATCATTAAGGTTATCTTTAAGGAAAGTGGGCTACACTCTTAGGATATCTGGACATCCTGCAGGCTTGGTGGCAGATGTTCAGTATGGCCATAGACATTCTGTAATTATAATTGGTGGTCAGCTTGGGATTTAGCTGTTTTCAGACCATAAGCATTAACCTTACAGGTGCCTTGTGAGTACCCAGCTATGTACTTTAAGATGTAGTCACTTGAGAGGCCAAGGTGACGTCTTAGGTCACTGAAGCCAGGAGTTTGAGACCAGCCTGGCCAACATGGAGAAACCCCATTTCTACTAAAAATACAAAACTAGCCAGGCACTGTGGCGATGCCTGTGATCCCAGCTACATGGGAGACTGAGGTATGAGAATCGCTTGAACCTGGGAGGCGGAGGTTGCAGTGAGTCAAGACTGCATCACTGCACTAGCCCGGGCAATAGAGTAAGACTCCGTCTCAAAAAGAAATGTAGTCACTTTAGTCATATTTTATTAAAGCAGAGGCCTGAGAACCAGGGATTCCTCTAAGAGGTGTAGCTTCTGTTTAAAAACAAACTATATTTCTTTCAGAGATAGTACCTTGCTGTATTGGCAAGGCTGGAGGGCAGTAGCTATTAACAGGTGAAATTCCACTACTGATTAGCCCAGGAATTTTCCATCTGCTTTGTTTCCAACCCGTGTCAGTTCACCCCACCTTAGGCCACCTGGCCGCACCCTTGTTGCTAGTCCCTCGAGGGAGTCAGGGAACTCTCGCATTTCCCTCCCGCCTCAGGCCTCAGCCACCACAGTAAGTGGAACTCCACGCCTCCACCTCGCTTGGCTGGGTGGAGCCTCCAAGCTCAGGATTTTGTCGTGAGCTGTGGCTCTCTCCTCGGGTTGACAGGGTCCAGAGCAAAACCTATGGAAGAAGCAAGCTGCTAAGCCCCGGTGGAGGGAAGGATGCTGGACTGGAGGAGGCCAGGGAATTATGAGGTGGGTGAGTTGGGGGTCTGCGTGGGCCACTGAGCCCAGAGGTTTCGTGCTTGCCCCTTGAAATTCTCATTTTATCTTAGAGTGTGTGTTTTGTAAGGAAGGTCCAGTGGGCAGTGGAGCGTGCCTGGGGCTTGGCGCCTCCGTTCCTGCACTGCCTGCCTCCCAGGGCCTCCCAAGGACTGTTTTTAACTGCCTCCTGTGTTGAGTCTGACCCAGCTCCCCCTGCCCACCTGCCCTGGGATCCTGGCTGTCCTCAGCCTGAGTCCCCAACAGGATGTGTTGTGGAGGGGTGATGTCGTGTTTCTGTGTTCTGCCTTCGCTCTCTGCCCCATGGGCGATTGAGTGCAGGCGTGGAAATGCTGGAGCCGGGCACGCTGGCTGTGGCATCTCCAGGTGAGGGTAGTTGACGGCCACCCCCTCCTTAGGCTGGCTCTTCCTGGTGTGAAGTAGGAACCTGGTGAGGGTTCTCCCTCATCCCCTCATCTAGGTGCTAAGTGCATCAGTGTAGAGGTTGCAGTCCCTTTGGTTCTCTGTCCGTGTGGGTTTGGGGGGCATTTTGGACCAGGGGCCCTGTGAATTCTACCCAGGCCTGGTTAGCATCAAGGAAAACTGGGAGCTAGGGCTCCAGCAGAGGAGCAAGCAAGGCTGTGGGAGATGGGAAGTTTGGAAAAGGCGAAGGGCAGAGCCCAGAGGGGATGGGCTTGCCTGGTCTGGGGATGCAGGTGCTGGAGAAGTGAAGATCCTGCACAGGGGGTCACAGTGAGGAGAAACCATCAAGCAATAGGCCAGGCAGGCTCAGAGAACACTGACAGGGGGCTCAGTGATGAGAGGGCTGATTCCAGGGCTCTGCTGAAAGGCTGAGAAGCAGCAGGCGTCTGGGGACAATGGATCAGGTGAGAGGAGTTGACTGAGTGGCTCCACAGTGGGGATCAGGACATGGTGAGGACTTTCCCTGCACCCTGAAGTTAGGGCTCCTGCAGAGGAGGGAGGGAGGGAGGCAGAGGGCGTGGCTGGGGCTGGAGTTGTCAGGCTGAGCATTCTGCATGGAACTTTGGTGGGACATTCTTTGGTGCCATCCAGTTCCCCTCCCCTGGTGCTGGCTGGGCACTGTGAACACCAAGCAAATTCCCTTTCCCAAGGGGAGGACGTACTTCTCATGAATCCTAAAGGTGGTAAGAAGAGGAAATACGACTACAGTTTTAAAAGTTTGGACTAATTTATGAAGGACCTGAAACTGACCCAGTAGTTCTACCAACAGTTTCTGTTTTTGATAAACATAGAAACTGACCCTCCTAGTCTTAAAGCTTGAAACTCAACATTTATTTGAATTCCTTCCTCAGGAAAGGACCCCCAGGCCTCTGAGAAAGTATCAAAGAACTGAAACTCACTAGATCTTTGCATCCAGACAAGTGAGACTCCAGGCCTCTCACTCATCGTAATTGCTTCTTTACTCCTCTGTTTTTTCATACATTGGTACATTTCTTCCCTGCTTTATAAACTCCTAATTTTAGTGGTCAGAGAGATTGATCTCTAACTTCCCCAGCTGTAGCACCTGATATTCCCTTCTTTCTCGGAAATAATGGTCATCTCAGTGATTGACTTTCTATGCAGGGAAGAGCAGGACCTAGACTAAACCCAGGTGTTTCGGTAACAGACTTAAGAGCATAGGTCCCACAGTGTGCCTGTGATACACCTGAGGTATCACCCTCTCCTTTTTAGAGTTGGTGGTATGAAGGACAGCTGATTGGTTTCTCCAGGGGCATGTCCCTCCGAGCTTCTCTTTGTGACTGTCTAGAAACGGCCAGTGCAGCTATCCATGTGTTTCCGAGTCAACTTGTACCATGACCCAGTGACTGCTATTTGCTCCTTCTCAACTGTCCTAGAAAATAGTTGTTTTCTTGAGAAGATGAAGTGAGTATTTTCTCCCAACCCAATTACATAATGCAGTACAGACATCAAGGCAAGTTACTTTTGATTCAGAACAAGTTCGGCTATCTGCTTTGCTCTGTCTGCTGGCTTTGTGTTTTCAAGATGATTCACATTAACTCATTTTGCTTTCCCATATGCCTGGACTTGTGTTTTACAACACCAGACGGGGATACTAATTAAACTTTAGAATTCGCTCCAGCAGTGCTTAAACCGAGATTCGTAATGACAGGCCTGGCAGTAATCAATATATCTGCTGCACTTGTAATGGTTTAAAGCGAACGCCATGGTTACTGCTTGGAATAAAAGCGAATGAGCTCTGTAAATTTAATTTAGAGGAGTTATAACTTGATCACTCAGAAATATATTGTAGCAGCTGCTTGTATTTTTGACAAAGCCCAGGGCGTGCTTCTAGCAAGATCTGTGATTTAACCAGGAACATTTAATTTACAATGAGTTATATAATAGGTGACATCTGCCCCCTGGCCTAGCTTCAGAAAAACCAGCAGAAGGCTGTGGACAACCATACAGAAGTCAGAAGTAATAAACTAGATATATACAGCAATCTTAAATCTCATATCGACACTGGTTAAAAAAAATTATTTCACATTTGATGTATGTTATTCCATCCATGAACTGAAGTCAAATTATTAGCAATGTCATGTTCAGGCCAGTCCAGAGTGGAGAGAGTTTCTCTGAAGCTGCATTCAGGGGTAGTGAGGCATCGTTTCCCCTCTACATCTTTGTAAAGGGTTTGGTGTGCGTTACTCTGTAGAATGGGAGGGAAAGCCTCCGACCTTTGTCCTTTAATTTCCTTCAGTTCTGTAATAGGAGGAACATACTTGCATTTGAACAAACAGAAATGCTCTGCTGTCAAGCTCTGCTTTCACATTGCCTTTGCCCATTTACTAATATTGATTGATTGACTGTATTAGCTGTTATACAGCCATACTTCCTGCCACACATCCATGCCTTGACCCTAGGCATTCCTGATTTAGCTGCGCTACCTGCAACCAGCCTTGTGTATTCTCTACAGTGCCCTCTCTCTCTCAGTTCCCCGATGGGCTAGGAGTCGAATTGATGATACTCTTCAGGATATGGCATTTTATCATCAATAGTCTCTGCCAGGGGTCTCAGTTTTATTTTCCAACCCCAACCCCACTCCCATTTCTTCTCCCCCCGCAGATAATGACTGTAATATTTTATTTTATATATAACATATTTCAGAGGAAGATATGTGCATATACATATCCTAAATCATTCAGGTATCCATAGTTCTGGGTATGTTTTTAATTTTAACAATTTACTTTGTTTTATGACTCTTTGTGTTTCTTGGTTTATTCACTTTGTATTTTTTTTTTTTTTTTTTTTTTTGAGATGGAGTCTCGCTCTGTTGCCAGGCTGGAGTGCAGTGGTGCAATCTTGGTTCACTGCAACCTCCGCCTCCTGGGTTCAAGCGATTCTCTTCCCTCAGCCTCCCAGGTAGCTGGGACGACAGGTGTGTGCCACTGCGCCTGGGTAATTTTTGTATGTTTAGTAGAGACAGGGTTTCACCATGTTGGCCAGGATGGTCTGGATTTCTTGACCTTGTGATCCGCCTTCCTCAGCCTCCCAAAGTGCTGGGATTACAGGGTGAACCACTGTGCCCAGCCTTTGTACTGTATTTTTAAGATAGAAGATTTAGTATTGCTGCGTATGTATCTACTTTATTATTTCTAATGACTTCTGACCTCTGTATGGTTTTGCACGGCATGTGTCCACCTTATTTTACATAAACCTTTGGTGTCTACAACTCCTGGTTATCGCTGACAGACCTATGTGTATCCTCATACCTTTCCCATTACTGACCTTTGCAGAAATTTCTCTGGAAAATTACCCTACGGTTGGGTTTCTGTTCGTTAAAAAAGATTTTTTAAAGCTTTAATTTATGGAGTGCTTGCTATGTCAGGCACTGGTCTAAGCACTTCGTAGGTATTGACTAATCTTTACAATAACCCGATGTGGTAAGTTCCATCATTATCTCCATTTTACAGACGAAATGAAGCCAAAAAAGATCAAGAAACTAGTAAGTGGTAGTGCAGAGTTTGAAAAATTGTGATGTTGGCGAGGCATGGTGGCTCATGCCTGTAACCCCAGCATTTTGGGAGGCCAAAGCAGGTGGATCACTTGAGGTCAGGAGTTCGAGGCCAGCCTGACCAATATGGTGAAACCCCATCTCTGCTGAAAATACAAAAATTAGCTGGGTGTGGTGGCGGTTGCCTGTGATCCCAGCTACTCAGGAGGCTGAGGCAGGAGGATTGCTTGAACCCAGGAGGTGGAGGTTGCAGGGAGCCGAGATCACACCATTGCATTTTAGCCTGGGTGGCAGAGCAAGACTCTATCTCAAAAAAGAAAAAGAAATACTGTGATGCTGTATTTACATTCAGATCACTGCTACACTCACTGCCTAGGTGAACAGCCTTGAACATGACTTTTATGGGTAAGTTTGAGAATTTTGGGGGCCTTGTGCCCAGGAGTGGGTTCATTAAGTTGTAACATATGTATGCGTGTGTGTATGTGTGCATATATATCGCTATACAATTCTACTTAACACTGCCACGTGAATTTCCTGCAATGGTTATACCCTGTTTAATTTCCCTTCCAAAGAACAAATGTCCCCACACTCTCCACCAACACTTGTCATAGATTGTACAATATTCATCGGTGCACATTTGGCATCTTTTGAGTTTCTTTCCCTCAGCTGTATTTTTCAGTGTTTTATCTGATTCTTCCTTACAACTGCCGTTTCTTGCTTTGTTGAATGTTTTTTCTTCTGGGAGGATATTTTTACACTTGTTTAAATGTTTTGCTCTGTCTCCCTAATGTCAGTTCAAGTATTGGCTGCTCAGTATGTTTCTTTTCTAGCAGTTATCTTTCCCAAATGGCTGGTGTTTCCTTTTCCCTCTGAGCTCATTTCCCCCTGGATGTGTTACCACCTCTCAGTAGGACAGGGGCAGTTCCTGGTGAGTTCAAGCAGGAGGGAGACTTGCTGGAGATCAGGGATCCCGTGGTTTGGAGTCTGGAAGGGTCACTGTCACTGGTGTCCCTCAATCAAGCTGATTTTAATCAGCTCCTACACTGACCACCACCCACCTTTAATTATTATTATTATTTTTTGAGACAGAGGTGCACTCTGTCACCCAGGTTGGAGTGCAGTGGTGTGATTTTGGCTCATGGCAACTTCTACCTCCCGGGTTCAAGTGATTTTCATGCCCCAGCCTCCAGAGTAGCTGGGATTACAGGAGCCCACCACTATGCCCGGCTTTTATTTGTTGTTGTTAGAGATGGGCTTTTACCATGTTTTCCAAGCTTGTCTCGAACTCCTGCTGTCAAGTGATCCACCCACCTTGGCCTCTCAAAGTACTGGGATTACAGGCGTGAGCCACCACACGTAGCCTACGCTGCCTTTTGATTGGCTTTGGGGATGGTGAAGAACAGAGGAGCTGGGCTTTTAACTGGAATTTTATTTTATTTTTTAATTTATATTTTAAGTTCAAGGGTACATGTGCAGGTTTGTTACATAGATAATCTTGTGTCATGGGGGTTTGTTGTACAGATGATTTCATCACCTAGGTATTAAGCCTATTACCTGTTATTTTTCCTGATCCTCTCCCTCCTCCACCCTTCACCCTCCAAAAGTACCCAGTGTGTGTTGTTACCTCTATGTGTCCATGTGCTCTCATCATTTGGCTCCTACTTATAAGTGAAAACATGTGGTATTTGGTTTTCTGTTCCCGTTAACTGGAATTTTAACTGGAAGGGACATGCTTGTCTTGTTCTCTGTGTATTCCTAGAGTCTTGAGTGGTGCCAAGCACATAGGAGGTACTCCATAAATATTTATTATATGAATTCCATAGTCATGATTCCCCTTTGAAATCCATATGGTGAGGTAATTATTGAAATAATCTGTCATTTTGAGTAGATATCATATGCATACTTATATGCATATATTTATATATAAAAATGTCTGTATTTAATTTTTTTAACCTGCGACAAATCATACTAGGTCCTCTTTGGAATGTTTCTTTCCTTTATTTTTCCTAAATGTGCCGCCTTTCTGGCTTCAAAGGTTGCTCCTAGCCCTGAGGTCTTAGGGAGCAAGCTTGTGCTTTCCCTCACTACATCATTCATAACTTAAAAGGTTACCCCTGTATCCCATTTTAGCCTTCCTAGAGTTAAGAATTTTATCTTGCAATTTTCAGTTTGTGAATACAAAGTAAGTACATCTCTGAGTTTCATCTGTCAGATCTGAATTTAAATCTTATAATTTTAAATTTATATTTTTAGAAGAAACGACTTTCTCATGTTAGGTCAGAGGACTTAAAGATATTTGGTGAAGACTTGGTGTAGAGTTTACTTCCTGTCCCCAGAGACTTATTTACTTACCATCTATCTAGAAGTTGAAGTAAGATGAATGGAAAGATCATGAAAACATGATGAGAAAAGAAAACGTTTATTATTTTGGTGGCAAAACTGCTTTGAGCTGTGGTCATTTGTAGCGTGTTGTGTGTGTTTGTGAACAAGAACGGGTTCCTGGTAGAACAGAACCTTCAGGTGCAGGGACTATTCAGCCCAGGGTTTACTGAATTCATGGTTTTCAGAGCGTTCATAAAAAGGTAAACACATGCTGATGGTTACTCACATAATACTTTCTTTAAAGAGTTAGCTTTTATATCTAAGTTCATTTGGGAGGACATAAACCCCTTCTTGAAATATAGCACAGTTATTTCCTCTCTTCTGTGCTTTGTTGTCTGTCATCCCATGTCATAACTGGCAAAGTGTAAAACTAGGCATATTTTCTCCAGTATATCTCCCCACTATAACTTCCTCTCCTATCCTTCTCTGCTGCCCCCACCATCCATTCATTAAACAAATACAGTTGTACCTCAGTATCTATGAAGAAATTGGTTCTGGACTCCCTGCAGATACCAAAATCCATGGATGCCCAAGTCCCTTATATAATATGGTACATATTTGCATATAACCTGGGCATGTCCTCTCATTTAAATAATCTCTAGATTACTTATAATACCTGATACAATATAAATGCTATGTATATAGCTGTTCTGCAGAAGCGCCTTGATTTATGATGATTTGGCTTACGGTTTCTTGGTTTTATGATGATGTAAAAGTGATACACATTCAGTACACTGCTTGACTTAGGATGGGGCTATGACCTGGATAAATCCAGGGTAAATAAACAATATCTTAAGTGGGAAACATACTTTTGCTTACACTATTTTCAATTTATGATGTGTTTATCAGCATGTAACCAATTCCATCCTAAATTGAGAGCACTTGTACTCTATTTTTTAATTTGTATTTTTTTGCGTTGTTAATTTTAATTTTGACTATTTTTGATCTGAGGTCAGTTGAATCTGTGCATATGGAACCCAGGGATCTGAAGGGCCTTCATTTCAACAAAATATAGTTGCTATCCTCTTGGAACATACATCTGTATGTATACAGAGTTTATTGTTTGTGGGACGGGGAAAGGAAGTCAGCACATTGTGGCTCAAAATCTTTCGGAGATGTTAAACCTTCAACTTGCTGACTCATCTTTTTAAGATTTGTTAAGAACTTTTTTATGTACAGATTTTTTTGAGGGACTTTATGACATTCTCTCTGTACCTGTTGGATCATTTTTGCAAAGCAGTCACGACCAATCTTTTTGGTGCTTGATGCTTTCTGAACATAGCAGAGTGCAGTTGCTATTGATTGGCCTTTGGGGATTGTTGAAGAACAGGGGACTTGGGCTTTTAACTGGGATTCGCATTTATTTGGTATACATTTAGATGCCTCACTGAGAACTGATTAAAAGGGAATGTCTTCCCAATGGTCATGGTCATTGAAGACCAGCGCGGAGGCTAAAGCAACTTCATCTTGGATGTGAATCAGCTATGTTGAGTTCTGATTAACTCCAGTTCCTCTAGGAATTCCTCTAAGGTTTTTATTTTCTCTGTGGTTGCTCATGCAAAAGCACATACTTAACCATAAATCCCACCCTTAGGTCAAAACAACTTGGATATCATACTTACCATAAACCCTGCCCTTAAGCAATTGTCCTACTGAATCCCTTCTGAAGTCTGTAGACCCTCTCCCTGACAGATAAGCCCTGGCTCCAGGGTGTGGGGGGCATGGAGGGTAACAGTGCAGGCATTCACCATCTGTCCTGTGGCTGCCTGAAACATGGCCTCTGTTTGTGATTTTGTATTCTGTGTTTCTTTCTGAGAAATTGGATTTCTTATCCTCTTTCTTTGGCATCTCAGCTTCCTTGGCTTTGGAGGGGGTGGTTTGCATAGAGCTGCTCATTGCAAGTGAGAGTAATAAGTTAGATCTAACAGCACAGAGTGCATTTAGGAAGCTTTGCACCTGCGGTGCATGCCAAGTCCTTGCTATCTAGTTCCCTGGCTTGGAGCCATGTGCCCACTATCCAGTGTTACTCCCTCATTCCAAATAAAAATCAGAATATATTCTGGAGATAACTCAAACCACATTTTATCAAGATGTGTGTAAATTAATCAAAGTCAGTGTCCACTAAGCTACTTTAAGAAAAAGTCCTCTTTTTCGGGGAAGTATCTGTGGCAGAATGTTAACCATGGATATATCCAAATCAGATCTGCCTTTCAGGAGTGACTGCATCTCCACAGCTGTGGAAAGACTATATTCTCAGTAGACTTCTACTTCAGTGCTTGGAACTTACTTTTGCTGAAGGTGGAAAATTGCTCCTAAGAGAAACAAGTGGTACAAAACACGAAGAATCGATTTTAGGATAATTAAAACTATTTTGAATTTTTATTTATCAATCTGGCTGCTAATATAATTTTAGTTAAATGAAAGACATTCACAAAGAATATTAAGCATACGTACATAATTTCCTTCTTTCATTCTAGTTTACATGCTGTTGCTTTTAGAGAGTGAAATTTTGCGTTATTTCACAGTGATGGAATCCTAATTGACTTTACAGAAAGCATATTTAGCCCAGGTTTTCACAGCTCTAACCTCTGCAGTCACCATGCTCACTGAAAAAATGTTAAAAACCTGACAAAATAAAACTTAGAATCAGTAAAATCTAGAACTGTTTCTTGGCCTACTTGAGAGCAACTTCCTTATTTTCACAGCCATCTCCGAATGCAGCAGTTGCTGTAAATTAACTGAGACTTGGAAATAGTGCAGACTGTCTTGGAGGAACTGTTCTTATAGCACGATTTTATATGGAAAGTAAACTTGTAAATGCATGCTGTACATTAATACGTGTGTGCCCATATTTATTTTTATTATCTCCTGCCAGTCTTTGCTCAATGGGAGATAACCAACTTCTCAGTGTGATTTCCCCATTTCATTCAATATGGGATTTATATCCCACTCATGAAAAAAAATACTGCTGTGAAGGAAACGTACTTTAAAATTTCAAACATTACCATGCAGGGTACATGGAGGATAGGCACAGAGTCCCTAGGCTACATGAACATGTCACATTTGTATTTTGTGTTGGCCTATGTATAAGCCAGTCTAGCATGTTGGAGGGCATGTGTAAGAGTAGGTAACGTGAGCCGTAAGTTACGTTCAGATGGGAATTTAGGGCTTTCTGCACAAAAAATTCTCATTTCTCTATCCTTTTGCTGTGTTACATCTCCCAATGTTGACAGCTCAGTCTGCAAGATTAATAATCATGTTGTAGAGCAATGCCAGTTAAGTCTCCAGTTCCTGAATGTGGCCACATTTATGTTTAGATGTGACTTTCAACCACAAGCCACAAAGCAAGTCTTCCACTAGGCTGCATTGACATTAGCCTTTATATAAGGGTTTCAAGGTATTTTGCCGTCAGGAATCAATGGCACCTCACAACTGTTTTATGAAGTAGGTAAAACAGCTCCATCTTAAATATGGTATAAAAGTTTGAGGACTTGACCAAGGTTACACAGGGAGGGTCACACCAAGGTGGGGAGAGACAAAGAGGACGCTGTCAGCTGATACTCAGGGTCTCCTCTTGCCAAAACGTCATTTAAAAAGTGGGGCCGGCCCGGCTCGGTGGTGGCTCACGCCTGTAATCCCAGCACTTCGGGAGGCCCATGCGGGTGGATCACTTGAGGTCAGGAGTTCTAGACCGGCCTGGCCCACATGGTGACACCCAATCTCTACTAAAAATACAAAAAAAAAAAAAAAAAA